>JASANC010002872.1:0-31243 GCA_030248135.1 Theristus sp. LFF4_11 | reverse complement strand
TGCTTCGTTCAGTTATTGCTCCGTTCGTGGTCGGCCAACGTCTGGCGGACATTTACGGCAACTTTGGCGATTTCTGGATGAGTTTGCTTGACGAGGAGCAACTGCGATGGGTAAGAATTACAAGCGGCGATTTTTGAATTCGCCACCACATTTTTTTGTGCAATCGTTGATTTGATTAAATGCACTATACTCAAATTACGTGAATATTCTTCAATCTCCAGCAATGTTGAATAAAGGCTGCAGTTTCAAACAGAAAACCTTGCATCCTGCACTGCATCTTCAAATGACTGAAACTGACTGACCGCATTTTTTAAAGATGCAGTACTGGATGCATGTTTTCCTGTATGTGTTCGTTAATCGGCGCATAAACTACCCCTTACCAACCAATCAGCAAGTTGCATTGAAAGCGTTAATTTTCAGGTTGGCCCCGAAAAAGGCGTAGTGCATCTGGCGATCAGTGCAATTTTCAACGCGCTCTGGGATCTGCGCGCGAAAATCGAACAGAAACCATTGTGGAAACTGTTGGCAGACATGGTGAGACTGAACGGGGGAATACAGTTTGTGAAACCGATCAGATTGCTCAAGAACAATTTATTTCGAAACTTATTTCCCCTTGCTTTTCATATTGCTTTTAGACGCCGGACGAGCTGATTTCGTGCGTCAATTTTCGTCATATGTGAGTTTTTTGGTCCGACTTTTTGCATACACTGGCGGAACTCAGACAGGTTATCAGCTTGACGGATCTTTTCAATGCAAGTTGCTGATTGACTGGAATTAACTGCATTATTGGAAAAAGAGCGTTGAAGTTTTTTCTTTTTTAATTTAAAAAAGAGACCGCAACTTCTAGAACCGACTGCCTGACAAAGGAGGAAGCACTGGCGATTTTAAAACGAAACCAACCAACAAAAGCGAATCGTGAGAAAGAAATTCTGACCAATGGCGTTCCGGCGTACATAACGTCGGTTGGATGGATGGGCTATGACGATGAAAAGATAAAAACGGTGCGAGAAAAGTTTCGTTTCCGTAATAAAAAGCTTTCGATTGTTTGTTGATGTGTCGCTCGGGTGCTCCATTTGTTTTGATCCCATTTGACTCGAATATTTTTTTTCTGTGCAGCTTGCCAAACAAGCGCTCGCTGACGGTTGGACGCGGTTTGTTCGTTTTTTAAAAATATTTGTGAAAAGTTTTTGTTGTTGTATACGCGGTATTATTTTTCGGTTTGGTTCCGAGACTCAATGCGCGAAACTGAATTGGTAAACAGTTTTTACATGACGCGGGATTTCAAAATTGGCAAAGTGATCCGAGTGCAAGGGCTCTAATCAAATCTAACAAGAACCGGGTCTATGCAATTTTGAATTGTCTCAGAAGAGATTGAAACTAGTTTCCTTTCGACGTCTGGAAACGTAATGAGTCGGGTAGAACCGAAAAAATTGATAACATATCACTGAAAAGTATACCTTCTAACATTGATTTTCATAAATGTTAAGATTATAAAAAACCTCTTCTTCAGTTTTAAAATGAAAGTTGGCGTTTCGGTGGACGATGACGCGCGGCGTGCGTCCATCATTCGCTCAGTGGTCGGCCACAAAAATCTTTTGGTTCGTTGCTCCCGTTCTTCGGGGTGTACAGTCTACAGTAGGTTTGTTTGAACCGGTCACCTTTTTTTCGCAGAACACACAGCTCGCGAAAGACGAAAAAACGGCAGTCGTTAGTTGCAAGAAAACTTATTTAGCGCACAAAAGCGGTGTTTCATTTCAACCACGCCCAATCGTTCTAACAGCACTGTAATTCAAAGTTTTTCATGCTCTTCAAAAAAGTGACAGGTTAAAAACAAGCATACTAAAACTGAACAACAATATCCAACTAGATATTATGGATTTATTCAAACGTGTTCAAACTAAAATGACGTCATTTGCTTTAAAAACGCCCGTTTGTCAAAGTACAGGCACTAAAATGTCAGTTTGGTGTGACTGATTCGACATTCACCATTTGTTTACGGGAAGAAATCGGCTAAACGGAAAGTCTGGTTTTCGGCGAACGGCAAACGCATGTTTGGCGGCACATGACCTCATTTCAGTGGGACACGTTTAAAAAAATAAGTCACAGCTGATTGGTTGGTGGTCATAACTTTACTCCTTTAAGTTTCAGATGATGGATGCGAACCAAGTGTGGGACGTTCAGCAGGCGATTGACTGGATGACTGCGTTGGCCAAGTTTCGCCCCACCTGGATTGAGGAACCCACCCATCCGGATGACATCGACGGTCACGCGAAGATCAGCCAGGTGTGTTTTGCTTGAAAAGTTTTGAATTTGAACGATTTACTTTGTTTTGCTGGAATTTTTAAAACAAAAACTATGTAGAACAACACGAAGCAAACAATTTCTGAGTATTTTTTTCTAGGCTGACGAAAGTACAAAATCGTCGAAAACACAAACGGAAACTTTCAGTGGTTTTAAACAATTTTAAAATTGTAAACTAATTATAAAAATTTGAAGCTTCTTGTGTTGAACGAACTAAATATAGGGCTGGGGTAAGAAACGCAGGGCCACAAGCAGCAGCAAAGCAACAAAATAAAACAAAATTAACGGCTAGGCTGGTAGCAAAATTATCAGATTGGGCACGATTGGTGGTTGTACCAGCACAGGGATGTGTAGCCAATCAGCGCTAGATTCGAGCAGACGAGCATTGTCCATTCATTGATTCTATAACCGAGTCTTTATAGCAGCAGAATATATTCAAAAATTCCATTGTTTTATTCCAATACGTTCAACGGATCCTCAAAACACGCGCTTCCCACTCGCATCCACCATTGAAATCGTGTGCGACCGTTTCACCATTTCCGCGATCAGCATCGCCAGCGCAGCGCTCAGTCCCGCCGCCAACAACGCAAACAGTCCGAGCATGTTGCGTAGCGCCAGTTGCGCCCGCAGCTTTCCAGCGCGTTTGCAGTGCAGCTCGTTCGAGTGTTGGAAGAGATTGTCGTATCTGGAACAGAAAATGGATGACGAAAATCACAAATCAATCACCCTCGCGTCGTGACGTCACGCTCAAAATTGTCAACTTCGTGCGGCTTTTGATGTGTAGCGCGTTGGACTGTGTTGTCTGTGGTTCTGCGATTATTGGGGAATCGAGAGCCTCGCTGATAACAGAGAAAACTCACAGAAAACATCGCTTGAATTACGTTAACCTAAATAATTCGTGCGATTTCTTTCGTCAGCCTAAAACTAGCCCAAAACCTCCCACAAACCCATTGAACCGGTGAGGCTTGTGTTCAAAATTTGCAACCCGTTGTTCGATTCCGGAACGAAAAATTCCAATTCTGGCCCGGCGAGTTTTCCCCAGCTCCAGCAGTATCAAATGCGGAATCGAATGAGCGAGCCGCCGCAACTCTTCGGGCCGGAATTGTGCGTGCCCCACTAGTACATCAACCCGGACCTGGTGAACACGACGTCGATCGTTTCCGCGTGAGCACCGATCAGTCGGTTCAGTCGCGCCACCAGCGACCGGGAGACATTCGCCGCGAACAACAGCGCCGCGTTATGTCGTTCACCGTCGTCCATTGGAATCGTCTTGACGCCGCAATGCCTCGACGCCAGCCATTTGTTTAGGTAGCCGGTAGAGATCAGCGCACATTCGCCGCTGGCAACCTTGACGTCGACAATAATGGTGGTATACAGCCACAGCCGCAAGCAAACACACGTGCACACACATACGATATGTAGTATGTACAGCAGTGTCATGTCGTGCCAGTGCGTTTGTTCGTGACGGTGCAACATTCAGTCGAACTCCATATCATATCCAACCAGCTGATTGGTTGATGCATGCATTCTTTGTGCATGGATCGCTGTGGAGGCGCAGTTTGGTTTGCATAGAATCCATGCGTCACGTGACAACCAACCAATCAGCTGGTTGGATGTGTTATAGAGTTAGATTGTTTGTGGCACCAAAACGAACAACACTAGAACACCACGTGTGTTCTCGGCTTTTTTTTGTTTATGATGTTTGTGTGTGCCTCAAGAAAACTAAGTGTCGGGTTTTGGCTTTTTGACAATATAGCAACGTGGATCTGTGATTTGGCTGAATAATAGCCAAAATGCGAGTCGTCCTCGTATCGCTTGTGTCGAACGTATCGTACCGTACCAAAATCGAATCGCCAAAACGCACAAAATAGTCTCTGGCTTATTTCCGTTCACGGAGAAGCCAGCGAGCGTAAACAGGGTGAAAAGGCGTTTGTCACGTCCCGGAAAATCAAAACGTAACACGTCAAATTAACAAAAAAGGTTCTCCAAAAAAACAAAACCAGAAAAACCAACCTTCGCCACGGACCTCTCGGACGCGAGCGCATACGAGAACGCGTGCGAGTCGACGTAGCGTACGATGCGCGTTGCGAGCTCGTTGTTCAACTTCGATGCACCGTCGCGAATCTGCAGCAGATCGCGGCGCTCATCGACGATCAAACGCAGACGGCCGGATTCGAGCGCGTCCATGACGTCACCGGGAGTCTGTCACGAACAAACAGAAAGCAGTGATAACGAACATTTGGTCACTGTTTCGATCTGTATGTACACCTGAAGCCGCTGTGGTGTACTACGAAGCAGAGCACTCAAAACCGGGGGGGGGTCCGGTGTTATTCGACGGAATTACAGTAGGTTCGCTGATGTTTTACCCAGACTATAAGATCTGTCTGTGGTAAAACTCCTTCGACCTGATGTCCGTCGCACTTACGAGCCAGGGGGCACCGCGGTATGCGTCCACCTGGCGAAACCGCAAACAGCAAACTTCATTCATGTCTTACAGGAATCGCTTATAGGGGAAAGGGTATGTTTTGCGTGTCTTCTCTGCCAAGCCGCGCTTTTTAGTGATGTAATGCTGACAGCATCTCAGAGACTGCGGTCATTTGACCAAAAATTTGCACTAACGAATGAAACTTGATGCGCGCATTGAGTCGCGGAACCAAACGAAAAAGCTATGTAATAATAACAGGTCACCGTGGCACGGCTCCTCGGTGCGACGATGATGATTTTCCAAACTCACCCTGTAACGAACAAGCCGATAGGGCAGCAGTATCTGCGACAGTAATCCGCCTTTGTAGAGGCCCGCGATTAAAACGGTGAACAACAGAAAGATCACCATCCAGCCACGCCACACGCGCAGTGTTCTCGAGTACAGTATGGCCGAATAAAGGAGGCAGTTCATCAAGGCGGGATCCGTCGCAGACTAGGAGTTGTCTTTTTTCAAAAATGCAAACATAATTCCCAATCATGTGTGCAACGGGAAAAGAATGAACAGAAGAATAGCGCGGATGATCCGTTAGTTAAAAAAACGCGTCAAACTTGGCACACAATTTGATTTCTGAACGTCTTTTTTCTTACATTCAAAATTCGCGCGCTCCTTGAACCCTGAAAAAAGCTGTCATGTTTAATCGGCCATACCGTACAAGGGGGCGTCGACGGGTTGATCGTGGAAATCGCTCGGTTTGAATTGAGAACTGACGATGGTCATTGGTTGATGACGGTGGTTTTGGATTTTCGATGGCTTTGTCCGGTTGACAAACTGATAATACGCGGTTGGGCACATCACTTTTGATTGTTTTCACAGCATTTGTGCGCACTTACATTGAGCACTGGCACAACTATAGCCAATCAGCATGTCAGATTTGAATCTATCTCGCAGAAAGACTTGTTTCTTGCTTCATGCGGTTCGTATCATACGACTGGCACCCGTAAAAGCGTGGCTACGAAAATCGGTTTATAACATGAGAAACGTATTTCAATAACCATTTCAGTGTAGCCAGTGACAGATTCAAATGCAGCCAGTCAACATCATCCAGCCAACTGCCCAGTTTCATGTGCTCAACCGTGATTGGTTGTTGTTGTTGTTGTTGTTGAATGTTGCTGTCGATGCGCCGTTGCAGCGTGTAACTGATGTATCGATGCAGCGAAATCGTCACCGCGATCAGCAGCCAGCATTTCCATTCGTACACCGAGAGAAACGCCAGCGCGCTGTGCGCCAGTGACAGTTCGGCTTTGTCCTCGACGTCGCCCGGCACCAGGAGATTTCGGTCCATTTGTCGACTCAGAATCGGGTAGGAGAACTGCACGGCGCCGAAACCGCCTGTACACATTTTTTGTGCAACCGTTTTGCTAGTAAAGTTGCTACTAACAAGGCTACTAACATTGTTGCTACTTGTTGTTACGAAATTAGCTTGCAAGATGATATAGATTTTTTTTAATCTAGCAACATATGTATTGTATGAGTGGAATTCAGCATTCGAGTTCCATATGGCATGTCGGCGTCTGCTGACAACGTTGCGCTCGTTTATCACAGTTGCACAGTCACAAACAAACGCACAGGCACAGACAGCACAGCAGCGCATGTGCGTGTGTGTGTTTGTGTGTGACTGAGTAGTGTGTGGTGTCAACAGACTCGAACTTTATTGGCAAAACATCACTCTCCTCTCACCAACCACTATCATTGGCACGATCAAAGAACATCGACGTCACGTCCACCATTCCAGTTTGCACTGCCCTGAGTTGATCGCCAGGACTGTTTCCAACGTTCACCAATTCATAGGGCGCATGTGAAACGTTTCTCGCACCGAAAAACAGGCCCCGCAGAAAGTAATCGGCCAATTCGGCCATTATGCCCGGCTGCGGACAGGACTTTGTGACGCTCAGAGCAGACTCAAAAGAGCACTCGAAGAACCAGGGGGGTCGGGCGACCCACGCGACGCGATATCGGTAGTTGGAGGGAAGATTGTTGATTGGTTGATCACCTTTGTTCGTGGACATTGTGATGTGCTGATTGGTTTGCACTGGAATGCACTAAAGCATGAAAGAAGTTTTTTGTGCAAAAAAATATGAAATTGTGTGTTTGTTCTTCTCCCAGGTCCCAGGCCCAGCTTAGTATAGCCAGTTATTGACTATAACCTATTTTTTTAAACCTGTCTCACTGAAATGACGTCATGTGCCGCCAAACATGCGCTTGGCGTTCACAGCAAACTAGATTTTCAGCCGTTTAGCCGATTTCTTCCCGTAAACAAATGGTGAATGTCAAATGAATCAGTCACACCAAACTGACATTTTAGTGCCTGTACTTTGACAAACGAGCCTTTTTAAAGCAAATGACGTCATTTTAGTCCGGACACATTTGAATAAATCTACAATACCTATATACATTATGTTTGAATCTTGAAACGTTGATTGGTCTTGTTGCAGTTTAAGTGTCGATGGTTTAAATGTAATTGGCTTCTTGAAGGGTGAAAGAAGTTTTTGTCGTTTATTTATGAAACAAAAAACGGTTTTTGTTCTGAAAAAAAACAGAGGCCGCATGTCGACTGTTTGCACACCCAGACGGCAAAAAAGGGAACTCTCTGCTAAAAATTCGCACCACACGCCTAATGTATTGAATTTTATTTGTTCAACATCGTTTAAGCAAACAATGGTTCTGTAAGCTTATAATAACAGCTTTAAAAAGCAAGCGCAAGAACGAAGGCAAAAAACGCTTTTTTGATGAATTCGATGTCAGCCGGAAAACGGGGAAAGCTTACCGTTGAGAACACAATCTGGTGTTTTTTACAGCTTGCTTTTTTATGCTGGCGGGTGAAAAATTAGAACGAATGGACAAACAAAATGAAACACCACTGATCAAGCTCAAAGCACGAAAAAACACACGACACGACACAGTAGCCTGCTGGAAAGGTGATTTTTTATTCCAATTAAACATATCGTGAACGTCTGCTTCAAATTCAAAAACCCGAAAAAACTTCAGGCGCTGTGTAAACTCGGCATCCGCGTGGCCACCGGGGAGCACTGTGCGAATCGTGTGCTTTTCAAGCAAATGCTGCAACGTCACGCACTGCAGTTCGCGCAGATCGACGCATGTCGCCTTGCGAGTGTCAACGAGTGCGTGCTCGTGATGCTGATGGCCGCCAACTGCAATGGTACCCACTATTTACAGTAAAATCTACAAAAAATGTACATATTGTATTTTGTTAACACAGTGATGTCAAGTGGATGTAAAATTGTTCTCATCTTGACCTTTTCAAAAAGAATCGTTTGAAATGTTTAGGTCAGTAGTAGTCGTAGTCCAATTGCCCATCCCAACACTAGTTACCAAAGTTACGGTTTTTGGAACCGGTTCGAGGAGAACGACAATTTTTTAAGCAAAATAATTTCCATAATCCAGTGCCCGTTTGTCCGCACGCGGGCGGCGTCGGACTCTGCGAACTGGTGCAACATTTGGCGATCTTCAACTACATCGCGATTGCGCCGACTTGGAAGGACGTGTCAGTCTTGTTGTTTTAAGCTTTTCTTTTCTGGAGAACTCATCAGCATATACAAAAAAAGGTAGTTTTGTTTTCATGCAGGATGGTCGAATACGCAGGTCACTTGCACGAGCACATGGTTGATCCGGTGACCGTGAAAAACGGACGCTATATTGCGCCCAAAGTTTGTTCTAGGAATTGGATTCAATCAATCCTTTTGAGTTTTTTTGCAACATTTTGGTTTTTTTAAATTGTAAATTTGAAACGTTCCAGATAGCCGGCTACAGTTGCCAGATGACTGCAGACGCGATACAGACGTATGCTTTTCCAAATGGAACGTTTTGGGTGGAACATCAGAAAAATGCTGGAAAATGAGAAAAGTACACGCTTTGTTTCTATGATATTTTTACTCATCAGAATGCAGTTTGTATTGTGTTCTACGGTTTTTGAACCGGCTTAACGATCAGTTATTGTTGATTTGTTTTTTTTTCGCTATAATTTTTCTGCGTGAACAGTTTGTCTCAATAATAAAGTGCCGAAACAAAGAAAAATCGATATATTTTTCTTCTTTCTCTTTGGAATGGTAATACTAACAAAAACCAACTAAAACATGAAAAAACTTGGTTGTTTTGTTTGAAAAAAAAACCGGAAGACCAAACAAGCTACGAACAATTTACGTCAGAAATGCTAAAATCGTTTGCATTTTTAATGATCAACAGTTTTTCGCTTGCTGTTAGTTTCTATTTGCAGTTGACGGTAGCAGCCTATAACCACGAACGAGACACCATGTTCCGCATTTGATTTATAATTTGCAAACTTTGAAAAATTGATTTTTGTTCCAAAAGTTGAAAGTTAGTCAGCTGAGGTTATCAAAAAATGGCAGTACCACAGCAATATAGCGCTGGTGCAATGGAGGTTAGCAGTTTTAACCGAAACCTAAAATATTCAGATTGATTAAACATTACAAACGACGTTTTTTATAGGATCAAGTGTCACCGGACCAACTGGAAGGTTGAATATGGAACGATTGTTCTTTCTGTTATTTGTGAGAAAAGAATTCTAATACCGTATTACCCCCAATAAACCCCCATGGGGGATTAATACGTCAGCGACTTTTAGGGGTGGGGGTTTATTGGTGGGGGGGATTATTGGTGGGGGGGGGGGAATATTGGTGGGGGGGGTTTATTTACAAACTAATTCTAAAGGTGGGGGTTTGTTGAAAAATGGCAAAAATACCTTGCATGGCAGGCAAGAAAGTCGCAGAAACTTCTACTTTTCACAGAGATTTCCTTTTGTAACAGCCTTTTGTAATGAAATTACCATTAACTCATCCCTTTGGGGCCTTTGGTATTATCTTTTCATGCGAAGGAGGCCGAGTAATGTTGAATGATGTGTGGAAAAGCCGCACAGCTGAAAAAATGTTTCGCGCCTGAACGTAATTCGAATATGAAATAAAATAAATTTATTTAGTGAGAAAAAAATTCCAATTGTTTTTTCTCAATTTCTTGCACAAATCTGCCGTCAGATTACGTTAAGTTTTGCTGATTTGAAATTGCCGCGCAGCCATGAAACATTTTCTCTATCTGTGCGTGCAAACGCATATTGGGTCACGTTTAATAAGAAAGATAATAGCACAATTTCACCAATGTCACTGCATTCAGCCACTGAATTCGCTGGGTATGTGTTTCAAACAGGTTTCCAATAGACCCCCATGGGGGATTATTTGTGGGGAGGGGGGGGTTGGGATTATTCGGAAACTTGTCGGGGGGGGGTGGGGGTTTATTGGTGGGGGGATTAATGGTGGGGCGGGGGGTTTAATGGGGGTAATACGGTATTCCGACCGTGTGCCTGAACCTCACGGCATGATTATCTCTTGTCGGTGAACTAACTGTTCCTGATAGTCAGGGACGCTGTTCTTTTTTTCGGGGGTGGGATTGAGCTCAACAGTCCAACGACACAAAAACGGTGAAAAAAAGCGTTCTGCTCAAAGGTTTATTTTTAAGCAAACTTTTATTGCGTTTGTTTGGAGCTTATGATTTGTTGGCTCGACAAAGATTCTTGTTGTTTCGCAGCGTACAAAGCGGCGTTTTCGGTGTTCGACAAGGACAAAGATGGCACAATGTCGAGCAACGAATTGGGCACCGTGATGCGCTCGTTGGGGCAGAATCCAAGCGAAAAAGAGTTGCAGGAAATTGTCAACGAGGCTGATGCCGACGGTACCTTTTTTATCTTCGAGTTGTGAAACTTTTTTGAATGCTGACACGGTATACTTGCTGAAACGGTAATTCAATCAAGCAACGTAACGTTGGTTTTATTTTTATTGAATAACAGTTGATTTTTGTTGATTGATTATTTTGGTTTTTCTGCACAACCATTTTGTCAATCTGACAAACATTGTTTTTAATCTTCTCTGTTTAACGTTTGTTAGAAGTTGTAATTCTAGTGAACCGTCAAAACATTCAGGCAGCGGCACAATCGATTTCAGTGAGTTTTTGTTCCTGATGGTCAAGAACGCCAAAAACGAGGATCAGGAAGAAAACGTGAAGGCTGCTTTTCGAGTTAGATTTGTTCGGGTTTTTTTTTAATTTTATTTAGAAATTTGAACACTATGTTTCTTCAACCAGTCAGATTTTTTTCAGAATGCAGAAACGCGCGCAAGTTTGAATTGAAAAAAGGGGGTCCTGCTTGGTTAGAATAAAAAAATTGGCTCAGTAACGTCCTCTTTTCAACTTTATCCTGTTCTTTTTTTTGCAGGCTTTGGATTCTGGTAAAAATATGACACTGCAAAAAGAAAAGCGGGCTGCGTGCAGTTTGACATACAAAAAACTCATGTCTCCGTTCAGAAATAGTTTTCGTTTCACCCGGTTTTTCCAAAAATACCTAAATTCCTTCTTTCCAAAAACAATACTAACATCCAGCACGGACAAATTCACATGAAATCCTGAATTTTTAAAAATTTTCTTATGAAAATAAGTTTTAGTCATTCGACATGGACGGCAACGGCTACGTGTCATCGGCTGAACTGCGTCACGTGATCGCAAATTTGGGCACGAAACTGACCGACACCCAAATCGATGAGCTGATCAGAGAGGCTGACACCGACGGGGACGGGCAGATTGAGTACGAAGGTGAGGAGGGAAGGATTTTCATACTTCTTGCAATGTTCCTCATAAGTTTTGCTTCGCTCTCAGATATTTTGATTCTTCTCAGAATTCCGCTCGCTCATGTTAATTGACGATAACGAATGAAAATGAGCAGCTAGAAGCGCCAGTGTGATTCACTCTGTGATGCTTCACGTTTTTATTAATTTTCCTGTTTGATTACGAATGCTTTTTGGATTTGGTTTTTATTGATTGCTCAACCCACCATAAAATTTCATGCCGCTTGAAATGTTGTATGCTGTTTGTTTTGTTCAGTTCTTGTAATCTATGGCAAGCACGCACATGTATGAAGACAATAGAATTCACTGGTTCAGTTTGTGTCTTGCTCGGGCTTATGAAGCAGGATGGTCTTTTTAGTGTTTTTCGGTGCTCAAAACGAGAGTACTAATGCGAATATATTATGCTTATTTTCTAAATTTCGAAAGAAACTGCAGTGAAGCAAAAAAATTTACGTGCCAACAAGTACCAGGCGATGGTGATTGTTTGTAGCAGTTGGACTGTGAACTCATTTTAGATACGGTTGGTTTCGAAGTCAGTCACGATGTGTGGTCCAGTAATTTTGAAGACGATCAGATTATTGCAGTGGCAAAGTTTTGATTGTTTACACCTGGAAGTGGTCTCATTTACTGATTGATGCACCGCGACTGTGTCCTGCCTGCCACAGCAACGTAAATCATGAACGCCTTTGAGCTCAGGAAAATCGAAGAGCAAATTCCAAATGATCAGTTGGACGGTGCGCAGATGTTTTCGAAAAGTTGAAAAAGAAACAGTTCTCAGCGTTTTCGTCAATGTGAGGTGGCGTTATGGATGTACGCAAACCCTCACATGGTCAACTTATTCGCAATTTTAGTGATACCGCTTTCTCAGCGCACGACTATTGTTGAGGTTGACTTTTTTGCACAATCTTCCGCCATTCAGCGTACAAATCGGCGTTCTCTGTGTTCGATCGCGACAAGGATGGCACAATGTCGAGCAACGAATTGGGCACCGTGTTGCGTTCGCTCGGGCACAATCCCAGCGATCAGGAACTGCAGGAGATTGTCAACAAGGCCGACGCAGACGGTGAGAAGGCAACGTTGTGTTTTTTGGATATGAGTTTTCGATAGACTAGACTGCAGTCCATTTGTACAGTGTCCCAAAAAAACATAACAAAAGTAAATGGCTCGTGCGGCCGACTGGTTGCACGTGAAGCCGTGAAATTTGAAACACTTTTAGAAAAAAGGAACACATTTTGTGTGTCCAAATTTTATCCCGAAATTCCATTTTTTCAATAATATTTTAGCAGAAATGCGTAAAAACTCAAAAATCACCTAACTTCAGCATTTTGACTCAGGATAATCATCGTTGTCGTCATCGAGATTCACATATGGCAGTGGCGCAAGTTCATCTTCAGCTTCGTCTTCACTTATCTCATCAGATTTTCCCTCTCGACCCTTTAGTTTCACTTTTTTTCAGCTGCTCAATGTCGTTTTCATTGTTCTCAATGATTGCCGACATTCGGTGTTCGAAATTGATGAGCAATTCTGGTGCAGCGCCCGATCATCGTTGATTTTTTGCACACCACTGCGAATTTTGGTTTTCAAATTGTCGAAAATGTTGGGCGCCCAAACGGTACACAATTTCCTTCAGGTGCCCCAAACCCATAAGTCAAGAGGAAAATTGAAACAAGTGCGCGAGTGGCTGTCGGCGTCGTTCGGTGACTGCTGGATCAGCCGCATGGGCAGAATTTAATGGCCGAGAGGAGTCCGGACATGAAGCCTTTGACTTCTGCGTTTGGGGGCATCTGACGGATAATGCGGGACATTTTCGGCGCCCACCACTGCAGCGGTGTGAGAAAAAAATCATCGATGATCGGGCGCTGCACCAGAAAGTGATCATCAGTTTCAAACATCGAATGTCGTCGTTCATTGAGAACAATGGAAAACACATTGAGCAGCCGAGAAACATGAAACTGAACGACCGTGAGCATGAACATGATGACATCAGTAAAGTTGAAGCTGACGATGAGCTTGTGCCACTGCCAGATGAGATTCTCGATGACGACAATGATGTTTATCTTGAGTCAAAAAACTGAATTTAGGTGATTTTTGAGCTTTTACGTATTTCTGCTGAAATATTATTGAAAAAGTGAAATTTCGGGATAAAATTTGGACACACAAAATGTGTTCCTTTTTTCTAAAAGTGTTTCAAATTTCACGGCTTCACGTGCAACCAGTCGGCCGCACGAGCCATTTACTTTTGTTATGTTTTTTTTGGGACACCCTGTATATACAACTCGCTGATCGTTGGTTGCACACACGTGCAGTCGAGTCGATGCATATGCATTCTGTGCAGCCAATTGCTGTGGAGACTGAGTTTACCTGCACAGAACGCTTGCATCAACTGCTGTGCAATCAAACCAACCAATCAGCGTGCTGTATACATTATCCAGATGAACTGTAGTGTGTAAATTAGTTGCATATTTTGTAGTCTAATGTGTAAAATGGCACTTGAATGACCTGTAATTGCTGGCCATCTTATGTACTTTGCTCACAAAAATATCTGACGCAGGCAGCGGCACTATTGACTTTGGTGAATTTCTGCTCTTGATGCTTGAAAACGAAAAGAACACCGATCCAGAGGAGGCGGTCAAAGCGGCGTTCCGGGTGTGTATTGTCAATTTTTTTAGGTTCTGCGACTAAATGCGTTTTCAGATGTAGAAAGGAAACAAGTTTCAATATGTATGTAGCAATTCAAAATCGACAAAGTGATTCGGCCCTATTTGGGGACTCGAATCATTTTGCCAAACTTGAATTCCCGCGTCATGCATAAAACTGTTTTCCTGTCTATGCGCGCACTGAGTCTCAGGACTAGGGTTGTTAAAAAAAACAAAAATCGTCATTTTTGTTTTTTTTTTTAATTTTTTTTAAAAAAAAAAATTTCAAAAATCAAAGTTGTGCTAAATCAATCAGGGAGTCCGAAGAACCACATATGATATGCAAGCGCCTCCCGAATGACTCCCATATGACGGAACTTTGCAGATTTTGTTTTGGTGACCTCAATTACCCCTTTTCCAAACCGTCACCATGCCTCTTCTTGTGTTTTGACCTCCAAAACGTCACTAATTGTCCCCAGCTAAACTAATGCTAAAGTGAAGACAAACATACCGCCTTGAAATTCGATCAATTCTTCTGATGGTGTTGCGACGACACGACACGAAGCAGCAAGCAACCAGACAACGTAGCGCTTGCAAACGGAGCAGCGAGCACAATCGGACGCTCTGCGAGGCGAATCGTCACCTTATCTGCATCGGAAATGGTAGGCCAAGCTTTGGGACGCTCAAAAACTTCATCGCAGATGTTGTCGTAGCCTAAAATCAGTCGGTAAAACGGCCCAAAATCGACTGCTAAAGGTTTTACGAGGTATAATCAAAGAAAATTTTTGTTGAACTTTCGAAAAATTTTGCCAAAATTGAGGTTTTCAGAGCATATTAGAGGAAAATTTTTCGAATTTTTTTTTTTTTTTTAAATCGGCATTTTTGTTTTTTTTTTAATCACTTTTTTTTAAAAAAAAAAAATTTTCATTTTTGTTTAACAACCCTACTCAGGACTAAAAGAAAAAAATAAATTCTGTTTGTTTCATTCAGTAAATAGCTCCCCTCAGCTGGAGCTTCTTTTTTAAAACGCACGCGCACCTCGAATCCGCATGCTCATGCTCATGATCCACTAGCGCGCCTGCACACGCTCCGGCCTCAACAAAAACTTGTTTAAAACGCAATTGTTCTGACATCTTCCTTTCTGAAAAGGCTTGGCTTAGGTTAGGATTAGGTTAGGATCAAGTTAGGCTGAGGATTAGGCTTTAGGATTAGGATTAGAATTAGGTCCGTTTAAACAATGTCCGACAACGAGCGTGTCGGTTTTTAGAAAAGAAGGGCAACCCTCTCCTCACCAGTTCTGTTCCCTGTTTCCTGTTTTTTTCTATTTCATTTCTTTTGATTACTTCTTTGCTCTTGCTTCAGTCATTCGACATGGACGGCAACGGCTACGTGTCATCGGCTGAACTACGCCACGTGATCGCAAATCTGGGCACGAAACTGACCGACACTCAAATCGATGAGCTGATCAGAGAGGCTGACACCGACGGGGACGGGCAGATTGAATACTCGGGTGGATATTTGTCTCATATTTTTTTATTATAAATAAAAACTTTTGAAATATAATAAAAAAACTTTACCACGATTATGTTTTTAGAGTTCCGCTCGTTGATGCTAATCGAACCTCAAATGTGACCTCAAATAACGATGTTTTTTGGCCTCTGTGATGCTAAAACACAAAATTCTTTGTTCATTTTTTTGAACACGTCAGGAATTGCCAGAATCTGGCTGGGAAATGATTCAGTAAAAGAAGCATGGTTTCTCGTTGTAACGAAAATTGGATTGACCAAAACTAAAAGCGTATTCGAAAGCTCAGCACAAATGACCGCTAATAAAACTTTGTAAGTGTCACATACGCCAATCAATGAAAACCGTTTTCAAAGCCTTCGCGTTTTTAGTCGTTCGAATGCAAATATGCAGCCGGAAATAATCCAGAATCCTCCCTCCGTGTAGGTCTTGTCTTCATTCTCAATGGAATCACCATCGCATATGCTCATTCTCCAATCCGCTCCGTGTTAGCGCAAACTGAATATGAGGCCTTCCGCCGAAAAATCGCCCCACAGTGGACAGTCTAGATTTTTGACTTGTCTCCGAATTGGCTCAAATTTTAACACAGTTAAGTATATTCATTTTGCAGGTCAAAAACGAATTTTCAGCCCAATCGGCCCAAAAACACGTCCGTTGTGGCTTTTTTAATGAGGTACCCTATTTTTGGAGGAGGTCATTTTTGGGCCCCAATTTTAAGGCATGTTCGGAAAAGTGTCGCCATTGGCTAGTGGTTAAACGAATTTGGCTGAAATTTGAATCGTACATTGGCAACATATTGGGCTAACTTCTAAGCCATATTTCATCAAGAATGATTGTTGCACATGTTTGCTGCAGCTGTTTAAACATGATGCTTTTTGACAAAATTCTCAAAATTCAAAATGCTCTGTAGGTGCGCCCAATGAATGAATTTGGCTGAATTTTTGCATGAAGGTTTCAATTATACAGGGAAAACAGTGTACAACAATTTGGACCGGGGACCAGTTGCATTCCTGAGTTACAGCAGTTTTAAGTTGAACTCAGGAAGAAAAAGTGGTCATTTTAGAAAAAAACTGAAGTTTTTCGATTCGCTAGCTATTCATTTTGCATTTTTATTGCTCTAAACAAAGTAACAATATGTTTTTCAACCTCCTAAACACGTTGCTGCAATTTGTTTTAAAATTTAACAAATTTCAAGCATGATTAAACGGCTGAAATGGTCGTAAACCTCACCATTTTTGCATATTGAGAAATTTGAAACTGCTTTGTAGGTGCGCCCAATGAATGAATTTGGCTGAATTTTTGCACGAAGGTTTCTATTATACAGGGAAAACAGTGTACAAAAATTTGGACCGGGGACCAGTTGTATTCCTGAGTTACAGCAGTTTTAAGTTGAACTCGGGAAGAAAAAGTGGTCATTTTCGAAAAAACTGAAGTTTTTCGATTCGCTATCCATTCATTTTGCATTTTTATCGCTCTAAACAAAATAACAATATGTTTTTAAACCTCCTAAATACGTTGCTGTAATTAGTTTTTTGTTTATTAAGTTTTGGGCTTGATTAAATAACTGAAATGGTCGTAAACTTCAGCATTTTTACATGCAGTCAAATTCGAAACTGCTCTGTAGGTGCGCCCAATGAATGAATTTGGCTGAATGTTTGCATGAAGGTTTCTATTATACAGGGAAAACAGTGTACAAAAATTTGGACCGGGGACCAGTTGCATTCCTGAGTTACAGCAGTTTTAAGTTGAACTCAGGAAGAAAAAGTGGTCATTTTCGAAAAAAACTGAAGTTTTTCGATTCGCTAGCCATTCATTTTGCATTTTTATCGCTCTAAACAAAGTAACAATATGTTTTAAAACCTCCTAAATGTGTTGCTGCAATTAGTTTTTTTGTTTATTAAGTTTTGGGTTTGATTAAACAACTGAAATGGTCGTAAACTTCAGCATTTTTACATACAGTCAAATTCGAAACTGCTCTGTAGGTGTATTGTTTTCCACTGTTTTCCCTGTATAATAGAAACCTTCATGCAAAAATTCAGCCAAATTCATTCATTGGGCGCACCTACAGAGCAGTTTCGAATTTGACTGTATGTAAAAATGCTGAAGTTTACGACCATTTCAGTTGTTTAATCAAGCCCAAAACTTAATAAACAAAAAACTAATTGCAGCAACATATTTAGGAGGTTTTAAAACATATTGTTACTTTGTTTAGAGCGATAAAAATGCAAAATGAATGGCTAGCGAATCGAAAAACTTCAGTTTTTTCGAAAATGACCACTTTTTCTTCCTGAGTTCAACTTAAAACTGCTGTAACTCAGGAATGCAACTGGTCCCCAGTCCAAATTTTTGTACACTGTTTTCCCTGTATAATAGAAACCTTCATGCAAAAATTCAGCCAAATTCATTCATTGGGCGCACCTACAGAGCAGTTTCGAATTTGACTGTATGTAAAAATGCTGAAGTTTACGACCATTTCAGTTGTTTAATCAAGCCCAAAACTTAATAAACAAAAAACTAATTGCAGCAACATATTTAGGAGGTTTTAAAACATATTGTTACTTTGTTTAGAGCGATAAAATTGCAAAATGAATGGCTAGCGAATTGAAAAACTTCAGTTTTTTTTCGAAAATGACCACTTTTTCTTCCTGAGTTCAACTTAAAACTGCTGTAACTCAGGAATGCAACTGGTCCCCGGCCCAAATTTTTGTACACTGTTTTCCCTGTATAATAGAAACCTTCATGCAAAAATTCAGCCAAATTCATTTATTGGGCGCACCTACAGAGCATTTTGAATTTTGAGAATTTTGTCAAAAAGCATCATGTTTAAACAGCTGCAGCAAACATGTGCAACAATCATTCTTGATGAAATATGGCTTAGAAGTTAGCCCAATATGTTGCTAATGTTCGATTCAAATTTCAGCCAAATTCGTTAAACCACTAGTTAATGGCGACAATTTTCCAAACATGCCTTAAATTTGGGGTCCAAAAATGACCTCCTCCAAAAATAGGGGACCTCATTAAAAAGGCCACAACGGACGTGTTTTTGGGCCGATTGGGCTGAAAATTCGTTTTTGACCTGCAAAATGAATATACTTAACTGTGTTAAAATTTGAGCCAATTTGGAGACAAGTCAAAAATCTAGACTGTCCACTGTGGGGCGATTTTTCGGCGGAAGGCCTCATATAAATCTCAGTAGATTCGAATACGAAGCGCCGTGAATTGAATGTAGTCAAGCAATTATTGATTTTTGACATCGATTATGATTCAATAGTGGCGTTCCTTCCCAGTCCGAATACATCACGCATACAATGTACATATATTCACGTACAATGTAGTTACGCACGCATTCATAATGTTTGCACAGAGCTGCACAAATTTACCGCATGATAGCTTTGCTAATGATAAGTTTTACAACTAAACTTTTTCAAAACTGTGAGAGCGGCATAAAAACATAAACTGCCATAAAATGCAGAGTGCTTATTTTTTCTGTCTTCGTTATAGTATTTTCGGTGTCCGTCAAAAATAACACACAGTAAACAGCAACATTGCAAGAAGACGACAAAAATGGCCAACTTTTCTGACGTGACCGTCACCAAACTGCTGTCAATTGACATTCGCTATCCAACGTCGTTGTCACTTGACGGATCGGATGCCGTAGTATGTATTGTTTGTTAGAATGTTGTTTTTTCTCTGGATTTGGTCAAAGTTCAGAAAATCTTTCAATTCAATCAGTATTGCCTGCTCACATTGGAAGTTTTGTCTATTTTTTGCGTTTTTTTACCTCGTAGCACAAAAACCCTGACTATTCGTGCGCGTATGTGATTGTGCACACCAGTGACGAACGCCATCAGGGCCACGGGTTTGCGTTCACAATCGGCAGAGGCACTGAAATCGGTACATGGTCTGTTTCGTAGAACTTGTCAGACACGTACAATTTACGGTAGCACGGCATGTCACCGAGCATATGCCCATATTTTTGATATTTCTGGCGCGTGTTCTGCATTTGAAAAAATGCTTCAATTTTGCTTGTGACCTCGAGTGGGTATGCTGGATATCCGCTGTTTCCAATGTGAAAGTGTCTCGTGTGTGAAGCAAAAAGTCAAACCCGAACAACACTGACGTTCCTTCAGATGCCAGGTTTTGTTTTGAGTTGGAAAGTGTTTTCACCCATTCCAGTGGTCAAAGCAATTGAGTCGTATCGCCCGTTCGTCGTCGGCCAACGTCTGGCGGACATTTACGGCAACTTTGGCGATTTCTGGATGAGTTTGCTTGACGAGGAGCAACTGCGATGGGTAAGTAAAGTTGATTGAGCTGGAGAATGGCTATATTTTTCGTTGATGTCTCGTTTCTTCTAAACGATTGAAACACCAAAAAAAACGAATTTTTTAGTGCAACATTTTGTGCAACACTGTTGTCCAGCTAAATTTTGAGAGCTGCAGTGTTTCGATAATCAGTCCCACCCTTCCTCTTTCCAAATTCAAGCGCGCTTCAAAATCCAAGCTTCAGGTTGGCCCCGAAAAAGGCGTAGTGCATCTGGCGATCAGTGCAATTTTCAACGCGCTCTGGGATCTGCGCGCGAAAATCGAACAGAAACCATTGTGGAAACTGTTGGCAGACATGGTGAGACTGAACGGGGGAATATGCCCATTAGAGCCGTTAAGATTGTTGAAAAAGAAGCCGCTTAGTTTGACATATTCTTAATCTGACGCAAACACAGACAGTCACAACTTACAACCAAATGATCACCGTTAAGAACCACTTGTATTCACCTTCAGGCCAGTGCATTATCCCGTTTTTTTGCTTTTAGACACCTGAAGAGTTGATTTCGTGCCTCAATTTTCGACACGTGTGAGTTTATTTGAGCCGAATTTTCACACAATTAATTAATCTTCAAATACCGTAAAGTCTTGCATACAGTATTACTCCCATTAAACCCCCCCCACCTTTAATCCCCCCCCACCAATAAACCCCCACCCCCCGACAAGTTTCCGAATAATCCCCCCCCCCCCACAAATAATCCCCCATGGGGGTTAATTGGAAACCTGTTTGAAACACATACCCAGCGAATTCAGTGGCTGAATGCAGTGACATTGGTGAAATTGTGCTAACCAAAGGCCCCAAAGGGATGAGTTACATTGTAATGGTAATTTAATTTCAAAAGGCTGTTACAAAACGAAATCTCTGTGAAAAGTAGAAGTTTTTGCGACTTTCTTGCCTGCCATGCAAGGTATTTTTGCCATTTTTCAACAAACCCCCACCCCTAGATTTTTTTGTAAATAACCCCCCCCCAATAATCCCCCCCACCAATAAACCCCCACCGCTAAAAGTCGCTGGCGTACTAATCCCCCATGGGGGTTTATTGGGGGTAATACGGTATAAGGTTCCTCCCACTTATAAGACCCCCACCCAAAAGTGGGCGCAGTGTCACACAGCGGGAAACCAAAAATTCAAAATTTTGACTTGGTCAAAATCCTACCCCGTTTATAAGGCCCGGAATTCCTAATGTTCGGTTTATAAGACTTCCTACCACTTACTGTATTACCTCTATTAAAACCCCCCCCCCCAAATTAAACCCCCCCCCCAAAATAAACCCCCACCCCCTCGACAAGTTTCCAAATACTCCCCCCCAACAGAAACCCCCATGGGGGTTTATTAGAAACCTGTTTGAAACACATACCTAGCGAATTCAGTGGCTGAATGCAGTAACATTGGTGAAATTGTGCTACCAAAGGTCCCAAAGGGATGAGTTAGTGGTAATTTCATTACAAAAGACTGTTACAAAAGGAAATCTCTGTGAAAAGTAGAAGTTTCTGCGACTTTCTTGCCTGCCGTGCAAGGTATTTTTGCCATTTTTCAACAATCCCCCACCCCTAGAATTTGTTTGTAAATAAAACACCCCCCCCCCCCCCCAAAAGCACCCCCCCCCCCCAAAAAAAATAAACCCCCACCCCCAGAAGTCGCTGAAGAAATAACCCCCAGGGGGGTTTATTAGAGGTAATACGGTATAAGGTTGTCACACGAAATTCCACTTTTTCAGAAATTTTTGATTTTCAAATTTATATAAGGAGACCTTATATGCAAGACTTTACAGTAATCAGGTTGAGAGCATTTTTCACACAATTTCGCGATGTAGCTTATTGGCTAGCTGATTGGCTGCATTTGAACTGCATGGAGCGCTAATTGGTGTCGGGACGCGCCCGAAAATCGCATTCAAGTGTTTGTCTTTCAATAAAAAAAGTCGACCTAATAGAACCGACTGCCTGACAAAGGAGGAAGCACTGGCGATTTTAAAACGAAACCAACCAACAAAAGCGAATCGAGAGAAGGAAATTCTGACCAATGGCGTTCCGGCGTACATAACGTCGGTTGGATGGATGGGTTACGATGACGAAAAGATAAAAACGGTAAAAAATTATACATTTTTCGATTTTTACAACTTTTTTACAACTCAGATGATTCAAAATACATAGCTTGACACATGGAAACTGCCATTTTTTGATGTTATAATTTAAATATTTTTTTCGCAGCTGGCTAAACAAGCGCTCACAGACGGTTGGACGGGGTTTGTTTGAGAAACAAGCACTCTTTGTTTCGCCTTTTGAGAATACCGCGCCGACCCCCACGGTCCCACCCCACCCCACTCCTTTATTAACTGGTGTGTGGAAAGTTGCCCAAATCAAGTCAAATGGTTCGATTGGTGCTAGATTTGAGTTGATCAAACGATTTTGCAAAATTCTAAATGGGTTCGGCATTCTCAAAAAGTAAGTTTTAAAATAAAAAAATATTTTCTTCAGTTTCAAAATGAAAGTTGGCGTTTCGGTCGACGATGACGCGCGTCGTGCGACCCTTATTCGCTCAGTGGTCGGCTACGAAAATCTTTTGGTTCGTTGCTCCCGTTTTTCGAGAGTCGTACGTTTCCATCTAAAAATTCCTAGTTTCCATAACTAATGAGGTGTGATGGACATTTGGTGTTGCACTGATAAAACAACATGCAACGAATCACGCAACTTTTTCAAACGTTATTTGATCATCATAACCAATAATCTGTTGCAGAATGTTCCACACCCTAAAACACCCTTTTGCGATTTCAGATGATGGATGCGAACCAAGTGTGGGACGTTCAGCAGGCGATTGACTGGATGACTGCGTTGGCCAAGTTTCGCCCCACCTGGATTGAGGAACCCACCCATCCGGATGACATCGACGGTCACGCGAAGATCAGCAAGGTGTGATCTTTTATGTTGGTCCCGCAACTCAATGCGCCCATAGATGGGTAAACAGTTGCATGCAGGACGCGGGAATTCAAAATTGGTGAAGTGATCCGAGTCCCCTACCTAAAGCCGAGTCACTTAGGCGACTTTGAATTGCCACATAACGATTGAAACTAGTTTTCTTTTCACGCACACGCATTCAGTCGCAGAACTTAACAAATTTCTTGTGGGCTGTTATGGTTGGACGCGGAGAATAAGACGAAAACGTTTATCGTCAAGAAGTTTTGACATAATGTTTTACCCAAAATTAAGCACTCTTATAGATCAAAGGGCTGTGAAAACTTTCAGCAGTGAAAATCGAATAAAACAAAAACACCCGCTCAAAAAAACCCAAAGCGTAACACCGTTAGTTTTTCGGTTGATTTTGCAACGCCAATTTGCAGATACAACTATAAGTCTAGAATTCTAATTCAAACAAGGCTAGCAAATTCAGGCGCTGTGTAAACTCGGCATCCGCGTGGCCACCGGGGAGCACTGTGCGAATCGTGTGCTTTTCAAGCAAATGCTGCAACGTCACGCACTGCAGTTCGCGCAGATCGACGCGTGTCGCCTCGCGAGTGTCAACGAGTGCGTGCTCGTAATGCTGATGGCCGCCAAGTGCAACGGTATGCACTATTGTGGATTTATTCAAACGTGTCCGGACTAAAATGACGTCATTTGCTTTAAAAACGCCCGTTTGTCAAAGTACAGGCACTAAAATGTCAGTTTGGTGTGACTGATTCGACATTCACCATTTGTTTTAGATAAGAAATTGACTAAACGGAAAGTCTAGTTTGCTGTGAACGGCAAGCGCATATTTGGCGGCACATGACGTCATTTCAGTGGGACACGTTTAAAAAAATAGGTCATATTTACAGTTTGGTTTCTAAAAATCTGCAAAAAATTTACATATTGTATTTTATTAACACAGTAGCGTATCAGTTTAAAACCGGGGAGGTACAATTCCGGCCCGCTAATTCCGGCCTGAAGAATTCCGGCCCGCTCATTCCGGCCCGAAGAATTCCGGCCCGAAGAATTCCGGCCCGGAGAATTCCGGCCCTGTAATGGCATGTTTAAGCAGCCGCCTTTTTGTGTACCTTTTGTGTATGCAGGTTGTTGGGTTACGGTGTTTGTCGTGTTATAAGGGCTGGGAGCGTGTTTTATTTGCCCAGTCCACCAGTTTTATTGTTTGTTCGTTTCGTTTTATCCAGGTCCCGTTTTGCTAACCATCTCATTGTTTCGTACTAAAAAGTGAATTGACTGGATTAACGAAGTAAAAGGAAAGGACTGGCCGTTTTACCGACGAATTGAATAACAACAAAAGAAATTGATATTTAATTGTGAGACACACACACACACGCATACATCCTTGTCACGCACACGTCTTCAAACACAACCGCTCGGATTGTTTCGGCAGTCTAGAGTGACCATTACATCTAAGGAGGTCCATTTCAGTGGAGGTCCCGCCGAATTCATCGGTTGCGTGCGCGACGAGGAGTGGAGCGTCCAAACAGTTGAGCCCTTGCACCGCTCGAATGGTCATGGAGGACCGCGGTTAGCTTGGAGCTCCTGCGATCAACTTCTGTCAATCGAAGCGTCGGGATCGATCAACAATGCCGGTGCTCGAGCGCGAAATGATGGACGAGAGCGAGATGGACGGCGACGCAAGTGACAACGAGGGCAATGGCCATGGAGGGTCGCGAGCCCAAAGGAGATCCGAGGAGACCGACGACAACCGAAAACGAGGCCATGGAGGGCCAGCGCCACGAGGCCATGGAGGGCCAGCGCACGGGAGAGGAGGAGTAATGACACGTAGCAGTGCACGAGCAGCGTCGAGTGGAGCTGGACAAAGTGTGACGCCGAAAACGACCAAAAAGGTGACGTTGGTCACGCCGAGTGAGACGACATCGGTGGTTTTGGAAACGAGCGACGACGAGGGCAATGGCCATGGAGGGTCACGAGCCCAAAGGAGATCCGCGGTGCGAGGACCAACAAAAACGAGGGGAAGACCGCGAAAAGTGATCGAACGTCGAGTGAGTTCGACGGAGGAGTCGTCCGACGAAGAGGCACCGATGACGGCAAAAAGGCGTGAGGTCGTGGCCGGTAAAGCACAGAAGCTGGCGAAAGTGTTCGACAAGTACGACTGGGGAGCGGAATCATGGTGGCGATTCGTGGAGCGCTTGGAGGACGCCTGTCACGACAACGGCATCAGTAAGGACGACGAAAAAGCAATAGTTCTGAAGTACTTGATGTCAGCCAAGTCGAGGTTGTCGTTCGACACTCTGAATGTCGATCAGCGAGCATCGTTCAAGGAAGCCGTAAAGGTGTTGGGTGTCATGTTCGGCGAGAAGCTAGCGAAGGCCAGGAGGCTCGAGGAGCTGCGAATGTTCGAGATGGCGATGGACGCCGACCCGAAGGAGACAGTGAACGAACTGAATCGAATGATGGCACCAATGCTCGCAACAGAGACGAAGGAGAATCGTGATCTTCGATTGGCACATCAGCTGTACAACTGTCTGCCGGCAAAGCTGCGAAATTGGTTGGTCTTCAAAGAGGTGGACACTGACGATCTCGAAGGAATGGTTCAGGCCATTGGAGCGATTCAGACGTTCCTGAAAAACGGGGAAGCGATGGAAACAACGACCAACGCTTTCAACCACCAACCGCAGCCGAGCAACAGATGGGGCGCACGTGTGAATCGAAGCATGGGACCGCAGCATGGCATCTATCGTGGAGAAGGACGAAACGCAGCCGATATAAGATGCTACGCGTGCAACGAACCTGGTCACACGTTCCGTCAATGCACAACACTGAACGCCGTGAATTCGCAGCTACAAAATGTGACGATTGGTCTGCTTCAAATCAAACATCAGAAGCCGCACACCAACACGTTGCCGTATCTGTCGGTCGAACTGAACGGGGTGAGATGCCGTGCGCTGCGTGATTCGGGTGCAGAAGTGAATGTCGTGCCAGCCGCCTTGCTCGATCGTATCCGAGCGACAACAGGGAAGCGACCGAAGATCCAGAAATGCAATGTTGTCGG
Source organism: Theristus sp. LFF4_11 (assembly GCA_030248135.1). Lineage (NCBI taxonomy): Eukaryota > Metazoa > Nematoda > Chromadorea > Monhysterida > Xyalidae > Theristus > Theristus sp. LFF4_11. The sequence goes on along the minus strand of JASANC010002872.1, from coordinate 5,363 downwards.
AGTTAGTCTACTCGGAGGTGCGAGCATTCGATTCAGTGGACGAACGAGATTGTGGGCAAGATCTGGAAACAAAAACACGCACGCTGACTTCTACGTGTTGCCAACGGGGAAAGAGAACGACTGCGAGCATCTGGTGTTTGGCAGGCCGATGGAGAGCGTGTGGAGCGCTGGATGTGCTGATGCTTGCTGTGCGCCGCCAGTTGAAGTGGACGAGGTGCCGTATTTGCTGCCGGAAGATCAACAGCACGCCGAGTTGCCGAACAGCGACAGTCGTTTGGCTGGAAAGATGCTGAAGCTACTGGTTGCAGAGGGCATGTCGAAAGCGGAGGCAATGGAGTGCACGATGGAGGTGTTGAAACGGCAACTATCACCACGACAACAGCTTGTTGGCGAACGTCTGTCTTCGATGGAACATGGTTGTGTACCAACTTGGCAGCGGATGGACAAAGCCGGAAGCCGCTTCGAAGGTCAACGAGTGTTTGTGTATGGCGCTGAAGCAGCGTTGAGCAGGCCGTTTCAGTTCGAAGGATGTTCGCTTGGTCCGTTTGTAGTGCTCGCTGAAGAACCGACGCACAAATGGGTGGAAGTGATGCGATCTGATGGCTGTGAGATGGATTCGATCTGGGTGCGAAAAGAAAAACTGCGAAGCGTGGCACCAGAGCTGAAGGACTCAAGTGCAGCATGGTCGACGGAGATGCGTTACAACGAGGCCGAGCAACGTTACGTGCTTACGGCTAAAGTGCCAACACGTGAAGCATCCATGGAATCGCTGTCAGTGGAAGATCAGGCGATCGAAAGCAGTGACGCAGAGGACCAACTAGAACTGACCGAGACTGCTGCTTCTGTGCATCGGCTCAATGGCTTGGCAACTCGCACGACCGACAGCTCCAGCGATGAAGACGAAACGACCGACAGCTCCACTGATGAAGACGAAATGGATGACGACGGCCGAAACTTGTTGCGATTTGTTACAAACAAAGCGGACGATTGTGGCAAGCTGCAGAAGAGCGCCTGTGTAACAGCGAAACGTCAGGAAGACGATGTTCGTGTGCGTGAACGGCGATGCTTCAGTTGCAAAGATCTTGGCCACACGTTGCTGTTTTGTCCGAAACGAGCAGCTGTGTATTCGGCGGTGCCAAGAAAGATCGCTGGTGACTTTGATGCAAGCGGTGGTGTCGTGGTGCGAAGGGCTTGAGATGGAGGAGGAACGAGAGACCGAGGAAAGATTGGAAAACCAACAGCCACTGTTTTGTTTCGTTGCTGCCAATGGAAGCCGCTGTTATCGTCTTACTTCATCGTTTTGTTTGACTGGGCTTGGATGGTCGGTATATCCAGCAGCTGCCAAGTTCCATGTCGTTTTTGCCAATTTCTGGATAGTTGGCGGCGAAAATCAGCAGCAGCAGTAAAAGCGTAAATGGAATTGTTTGGAGCGACTGAAACACCTGGGAGCAGCCGGCGAATCTGATATTTTGTTCGATTATACCATCAACAGTTATGGAACAACAGAGTAAACGTCGCAACGCAATAGAGTTGTCTGTCCGGAAGATTTTCTGCTCGACTGAAACGCCGATGACAATTGCCCACTTCAGAATTCGAGAGCCACAAATTTGCCGGCAAAACAGCAGTTGTTTTTGGATGGTGCGTTGAGTGTGACGATCGTCAGTTCAGTCGTTGCACGGAAAGGAGACAAAAGGTGTTAGAGCGCTGTCGTCTGCACGATGGGGATGGATCTGCTTTGTCATGGAGGACAATCTTGAGCAGGGCACGTAAAATCCACTGACGCGCTACTAAATGATCTGCGTGAGCCAATGGAGTGGTGGGCAGCTTTAAATCCACCGGTGGTCACTTTGTCGAGTGTATAGCGCCAGCTCCAGTTTGGTTTGCGACAACTTTAGCGGCGGTGATGGTGGATGGCCTGAGGACCAACGATTTGTCTGACATCAAAAATGCAGTTTTTCATCTTGTGCAGCGCATGGAAGTTTGCTGTGGTGCGACCTGGCCAGTCATAGCCCTGCAAAAACACCGCGTGTCTGCTTGATTCTGATGTTGGTGAATTGGAGTGACGACAACTGAAGATGTTACAATCGACTTCTGTGATGAACGGTTGCTGTTGTGTGGTTCTGCATTCTGAATTTGCATGACAGCATCAAACTAAATGGTTGCAGATGCAGGAGCAGCGATCTGAGGTCGGAAAACAGCAGTACGAGGTCATGGAGGGCTTGAAATCGGCGACGATGGATGGACGATTGGAGTCTGTGAGCGTCGAGCACGAAGGCCATGAGCATGGAGGCTTTTGGTCATCGAGGTGGATGGATGGACGAGCGGTGAGATGCGGATGGCGACGAAAAATAATGGAGTTCAAATTCGCAAACACTGAGCAGTTGTGGTTGCGCCGGGGTCGTCGCAAGCTGAAAGGGGGACGGTGGTGGATTCGAAGCGTCGGGAACCCCCGTTTTCATCCTGGGGAGAGGGTGACTGTTATCGATGATCGTCGATTTTCAACTGCAACTGTTCAACAGCAATTCAACAGCAATTCATTCAGCAATTCAACAGAACAATAACATTTCAGCAATGGAACAATAAATAATTCAATTGTCGAGCTACTGAAATGGTGATTTATTCGTATGGTAAGAGTAAACAGGTTTAATGGTAGTTCAGGTGTTTTCAGTCAGTAAAATTTTCTTGAGTTTTAAATTCAGCCTGTTTGTGTTTTTCAATGTTTCCTCGGGTCTCAGAAATCTCAATTGTTTGTTTTATTTTGCCGTTTGGGTTTCCGCTTTTTGGTTTGTTCGTTTAAATCACTGGCCACCTTTCAGTAACAGTTTCGTCAATGTCAAACAAAATTTTGAATTGGTTTCGCAGTTCATTATTTTCAGTAATTTTGATTTGTTTTGTCAAGTTGCGAGGCCCCCGGTACAGAAGTTGTTTGGATTGTTTCGAGAGGGGCGGTAAAAACTTGTTGGGTTGCATTAAAAAAGTAGTTTAGCTTTGTATCAAATATGTTGTAATTGTTTTCAAGTTTTCCAGTTTTGTAGTTTCATGGTATTGATTTTTTTTCGGGTCTTTGCAGTTCTTGAATTTTAGGTTTTCCGTGTTTGCAGTTTAAGGTTTCAAGTTTGTGTTAATTTCAAGGATTTCAGGCAACAGTGATTCTAACAGTTTGTTTTGTTTCATGTTTCCGGTAGATTGATTGTTTGGTTGAAATGTGGTGTAATTTGGTAACCTTGTGTTTCGTTTTGTTTGTATTATTCAGGAGCTTGTGCAGGCCTCTGGCATGTTCTCGTGGTTGCGTAGGATTCCGACACTCGGCTACGTAGGGAGAAAATCGTCGCGAGGTCGCTCCGTATGGGGGAGTAGGGTCCTGTAATGGCCTACTTAAGCCTCGTGCTTGGGCTTTGTGACGGTGGCCTCTGTGCGTGCTGAGAGTGTGCGGTTTGACTGCGTATAACAGGGTGCGTGCGTGCAGACGCTAAGCTACTCTTTTTTGAGTAATAATTGTGGTCTTGTTTGATTGGTTAACGCTTCTGCGTTCTCGATGCTGTTTGGTTGTGATTTGGGTTTTGTTGTTTTGTTGTTTTGTTGTTTTATTGAGGCTGTTCTGGACGTGCGTTCAGCCGAACTGACACTTCATTGACCGGCACCGTCTTGTCGTGACAGTGGCAGTCACGAAGTGAAGGGGAGGTACTGTAATGGCATGTTTAAGCAGCCGCCTTTTTGTGTACCTTTTTGTGTATGCAGGTTGTTGGGTTACGGTGTTTGTCGTGTTATAAGGGCTGGGAGCGTGTTTTATTTGCCCAGTCCACCAGTTTTATTGTTTGTTCGTTTCGTTTTATCCAGGTCCCGTTTTGCTAACCATCTCATTGTTTCGTACTAAAAAGTGAATTGACTGGATTAACGAAGTAAAAGAGAAAAGAGGACTGGCCGTTTTACCGACGAGTTGAATAACAACAAAAGAGATTGATATTTAATTGTGAGACACACACACACGCGCACACATCCTTGTCACGCACACGTCTTCAAACACAACCGCTCGGATTGTTTCGGCAGTCTAGAGTGACCATTACATCTAAGGAGGGCCATTTCAAATAAATATAAATATTTTTAATTATATATTTTTTTTTTTTTTTTTTTTAAAAAAAAAAAAATAAAAAAAAAAAAAAAAAAAAAAAAAAAATAAAAAATTTTAAAAAAAAAAAAGAATTTTTACCCTTTCCCCTTAACAAAAAAACTGGCTTAAGAAAAGAAACCCCCAACAAACCCCCCCAACAAAAATCCAAAAAAAAAAAAAAAAAACCCAAAAAATTATTTACCAAAAATCACTTCGTGTGGTTTAATATTGTTCTTGCTGGCGAAAATTCTCCGGGCCGGAATTCTCCGGGCCGGAATTCTTCGGGCCGGAATTCTTCGGGCCGGAATGAGCGGGCCGGAATTCTACGGGCCGGAATTTCGCGGGCCGGAATAGTACACGAGCCGTTTAAAACACTGCCGCGAAGTTTAATGGTACACACACTTGCACACCAGGAAAACGTCGTTGCTACTAAACTGGTTACCGTTACCCCCAATAAACCCCCATGGGCGATTAATACGTCAGCGACTTTTAGGGGTGGGGGTTTATTGGTGGGGGGGATTATTGGTGGGGGGGGGTTTATTTACAAAAAAATTCTAGGGGTGGGGGTTTGTTGAAAAATGGCAAAAATAACTTGCATGGCAGGCAAAAAAGTCGCAGAAACTTCTACTTTTCACAGAGATTTCCTTTTGTAACAGCCTTTTGTAATGAAATTACCATTAACTCATCCATTTGGGGCCTTTGGTAGCACAATTTCATCATTTTCACTGCAACCAGCCACTGAATTCGCTGGGTATGTGTTTCAAACAGGTTTCCAATTAACCCCCATGGGGGATTATTTGTGGGGGGATTATTCGGAAACTGGTCGGGGGGTGGGGGTTTATTGGTGGGGGGGGGGATTAATGGTGGGGGGGGTTAATGGGGGTAATACGGTATTTTAGTGGCGACAACACTGAGAGCGCCTGCTCAACACATTACTCAACAGAGCTTATAGCTCAACAAATTGTCGAGATTTTTTTTCTTATTTTTCAGGCAGCACGATAGCGCGCAGCACTTTTGTTGAGTTACTGTAAACAAAGTTGTTGCGTAATTTCTTTAGTTGGCGTTCTGAGTGCAGCACGCGTTTAAGATGTGTTTGTAACATGTGTCATTAACATAATAAACGCGTTTAGCCTCGTTAAGCATGACTGCTCGGCCTCGGTCGGTCCCACCACAATGCGAAGAAGGCCTGTCTTATTTATTCGTTCATTATACGTTTTCTCAATTTCAGTCTGTTTGTAAGATCAACGATCATATT
>JASANC010002871.1:0-41977 GCA_030248135.1 Theristus sp. LFF4_11 | reverse complement strand
TGACTTTTCTTGACGACCTGTTATGTAAGCACACACATGTTATAGTGAGCGAACGAAAACAAAAAAAGCTGTGGTGTGTGTTGCGCAGGTTGCCGGCTCGTTGACACCGCTGAGCAACGCGGCGACGTCGACATGCGCCCCGCTGCAGTTGCCCGTGAACAGCTGCTCGACGGCGTTGTCGCAGTTGACTGCGGCCGCGGTGTTCGGCAGTGCCGTCGATCCGTCGAAACGCAACCGGGTATAGAAACTCAGTTGGTCTTTAGTTTGAAAAAAATAGATCATCCAAGAAATATATAGTGCACAAAAGCCCCGACACTCTGCGACAAGTCCTGTACAGCAGTAGTAGTCTTCTGAAGCCACCGTAGCGCTGCTTGAAGGCATGCATTGCGCTGGTTACACTGGTGAGCAAACAAACGCCGCCACTTATATGTGTGCCAGTGTGTCTGTTTCGTTGTCTCTATAGTAATCACCAAAGAACAGAAAATCACTCGCGGCTTTCTTATGAACGCAGTCGACCATTTCAAAATCAGGCAGTTTTTAGTGGGCAGACAAACAAAACACGCGATCGTTCGAGGCGTCTTAACCAAGAGTACCAACGTGAAATCGTTGCAGTTCCAAGACAAGTTTCTGTCGGACGCAAGCGCAGCGGCTGCCGCCGGCCTCTCCGTCAGCAGCGGCAGCATGACGCCGTCCATGGTCAGCCAAGCGGCCTGTCTGCCGACGAACGCCGAGTTTCCCGGCTACTACGCGCTCGACACGATGGCTTCCGTGATACGCCCAATCGGTGATAGCTCCGGTATTATGCACGTTTGCAAAAGTTCTGCTCAGAAGTGGGGCCGGGTGCACTAGTTGTCACTATACACTCAGAACGTCTGCTCAACGATTTCACCACTCCAATTCGTACAGCTGCTAGTGGCAGCTTTACACTAGCAACAAAATGGCTGGCAGCACATTGAGAAATGCAGTGTGTGCATTTGTGCAGCTTGTGCAGCTGCCAGTGGTAGCGCTGCAAATTGAGGGGAACAAAATATTGTGTGCACGTGCTGATTTCAAGCGGAATGTGTTAGCGTCACGACCGCACAACATTCAGATCATGTGACAGTTCACACTGCGCTTGTCACTGTCAGTGTGTTTGTCGTCTTGCCGAGTGAAAAAAACTTGCAGCACTTTGTGAACTTGCAAGTGCACACGATCTTCGAACGTTTGGACTTCACGGTGTGGCGCAATAATTCGTTTTTCGTGATCATAGATAATTATTATGAAAACAAAACTCGCTCTGGATCTGTTTTCCGTTATCGTGTAATGTCGTGCAGTTTCAGAAACGGCGTTCAAGAAGATCAAAGCGGAGCCGGCTCCGAGCGGTTTGAACGCAGCGATCAGTTTCCACAGTTCACATTCGAGCAGTCACATGCCACCAACGCCCGCACGTCGCCGCCATAGGACCACGTTCACGCAGGTACAAAAAAGTCTCTGGGAAGCAGACATTCACGCGAGGCGGTATGTACAGAAAGTTTGGCGGGTTTGCGGTTATTCGAAGAAGTTTTCAGGAGCAACTCGGTGAACTGGAGAACGCCTTCGCCAAAAGTCACTACCCGGATATTTACGTTCGCGAGGAGCTCGCCCGTGTGACGAAACTGAACGAAGCCAGAATTCAGGTATGTGCAATTTGAAAAGTTATTTTGCTGAACTACACTTGGTTGTCAAATTATTTTAAAATTTTGTTTGCTTATGCTTGTGAACTTTTTTTGGGAAACTTTCCTATGTATCTCCTTCACAGCCAATTGTTACCATGGGTTTTAATTGGTGTTAGCGTTACTGTGGCCATTCTTGCGTATTGTGTATGCATTTTTTACTTTTTGGCGCAATAAAGGCATGCAGGTAGACTACTAAAATAACAGCCGGTGTTTTTATTCACCATTGAAAAGGCAGTCCAACCGTTTGCATTTGTATGGTCTTCCAAAGAGGGCGAAGAACCATGACGGAAAGAAAAAGCTAACGCCGCGTGTAGGAGCCAAATTTGAAGAGTATGGCTTGTGTTGGTTTGTCGCTGGTGCTAATTTACGCGAGCAATGCACTGAATGCAGGTCACATGGTCAGCACGGGCATCGCGCCCAGCAGTGTGTGGTGTCCATTTTCAAGGGTGTGGCTCAATTTTTAAGCCGTGCTGTAATTGATTTCACGGCTTCCGTCATTGTCGTTACAGGGTTTGTCATGAGTTTCCGTCGTTTATTGTTTGCATGCGGCCTGGAATCTTAATCGACAGATGAGCGAGCGAATATAGACACCCGGTGTTTCGACGCATGATAATAACCAATAATAACCAGCAGTCTGTAAAACCAATAAACGCATCGATTGAAGCTGGCTCAGTGTGTGAAGTAGTGCACTCTCAGATATGCTTGCTGTGGTCAGTGAGTCAAGACCAAGTGCGAGATAATGTAGCTTGATTGATACAAAGCTGATAATTAGCATCCGCCTAAAAAAGGGATGCACTGCGCTTTGTGTGTGCTTGGTTGGAATGAGCTGACTGAAAATTCGACGGGCACATTGGCGATGTAAGCAAGCAACCACCAACCGTGCTAATTTGTGTCGCATCTAACCCACACACCAGCGTGTCCATGCTACACACACTTATGTTCAGTTCATGTTTAGTTCACTTTAGGTCACGCCATCTGTCTTGGCGAATATTTTTTTGTTTACTGTTCTTAAGGTCTTCAGTTTTGTTCTGTAGTAGTCGGGTGGTTGTTGTTGGACGTTTGACAGCACATGCATTTGTTGACTGAGTGAAAATCAGACAGTCACAGATAGACGCAATGTCAGGGTAGTTCCTCAAATCGTGTTTCTGTGAAAGTGGAAAACATCACAGAAAAACGAACTCTGGTCGGCCAATCTTGTCATCCTCAGCAGAAAATCAGCAATTGGCTTTTTGATCGATTGAAAAGAAACAAAAATTCATAGCACAAAGCTGAAACTCATCTCAGCTCAAATTCATCTCCTTGAGCGCTGAGTGATGGACGTGCGCTATCGCCGCGTACTGGTTTAGGCGCTAAAGTTTATTTTTTCGCGTTTTCACTGTTTTGTTTCACATTCATTATGGTGTGGACTAATTCGTCTGAACATTTGGCACAAAAAATGAGAAGTTATGTTTGATGTGTGATTAAAATTTTTAGCCCAAAGTATGTGTCCGTTGGCGAGCTAGAGCCGATTCTTATCGTGTAGTTTTTTTGATCACCCTGTACATAATCACCACAAAGTTATTTCACATGCGCATATTGACAAACTCTTTCATTACAAACAAACAAAGGTGCATCTTTCATTACTTCAAAAACAAATATGGTATGTTTCTTTAAATCTGTCACTTTTTCGCAGAAATCAAACACCTCATTTGTGGCTATATGTTTTCTTGCAACTTTACTCCTGTTCTTTAAACGTTCGCGAGCTCAGTATTCCGCAAAAAAGTGACAGGTTTACACGAACAAATCATACCAGCGTTTGTGCCAGTGTGTTTGTTTGTGACATTTGCAAAGTTGGGCGATTTTGCAGTCAGACAAGAACTTAGCTAGATTACGGTAATAGGACCTTTTCCGTTTCATTATTTTCATTTCTTTTATCATTTCGATTTTCACACATTATTGTTCAACTTACCAACCTTCATTACAATCAAGTCATATTTGCGTTACGCATTCTGCAGAATGCATGATTATTCGATTATTTGCTGTAAACAAAGATTCGTCTGTAAATGTCCACTACAGTGATAGATGCGTCACTCGAAAAGTTGTTGTCAAAGTTGTGTCGTTTTCTGATCTCACCTTAAATATGCGAAGACAATCCGCGTTACGTAACCATGAAATTCAAAGTAAAAACACAGCAACAACTACATGTACACAACTGAGCCATGGATACAGTAATTACATGTACAACATTGATTGGATATGGGCGTGTATCGATTATTCCTCTAAAGCTGTGTATTCTTATGACAGTCTTGTTATCGACACTGGCGTCTCCCTGTCTTTCTAGTCTGCTGTGTCGACGCACAATCTTCGTTTTCGGCGCACATTCATATCCAGCGTCTTTTGCGTCCAGAAATATTCTGGGCAAGACGGAGGCGAAGACTGTAATTGAATCATGATGCACATTGCTTGTTGTACATGCGTGCGTGTGTGATTGTATGTACATATGTGTTTTATGATTACAAAACCTTGCGCGCGTGCTAACGTACACACAATGTATTCACATTTGTACATACATAGCCATACATATTTCTTGTTGCGCCACTTCCTTAGTCGTCATCGGCCGAATATTTTGTTTCGATTTCGGCTTGCGCGCGACAAGCGAACGAGAAATGATTACACGTACTTGAATGCATGTACATGTTCATGCTTGTGACTACGGTAGCCGTTACAGTACACGTCGAGTAATAAACAAGCGAAGCAGTATGTGTGTATGTGTGCGTTTGGATGTTGGAGTCCATGCAGATTGATAAAGAATGTGGACATTGAAAAGTTGCCGAAAAAAATAACTGCAGTTGACAATTCAATAATGACTTTTTTGAGTGTTTACTGTTAGAATGATTTCAAGTTGAATGCAAACTCACAGAAACGTTTAAAAAAATTCTTTGCTTGCCTGAAATTTCCATGCTGAGAAGGAATACAATAACTAAAAGCTCGTTTGTTCCCATGGGTTCAGTTTGCTAATTGATTTTTTGAAATGTGCACCCCGGATGTAATGATTATCACTCTAGACTGCCGAAACAATCCGAGCGGTTGTGTTTGAAGACGTGTGCGTGACAAGGATTTATGCGTGTGTGTGTCTCACAGTTAAATATCAATCTCTTTTATTTATTATTGTTGTTATTCAGTTCGTCGATAAAACGGCCAGTCCTCTTTTCTTTCTTTTCTCTTTTATTTCGTTAATCCGGTCAATTCACTTTTTAGTACGAAACAATGAATTGGTTAACAAAACGGGACCTGGATAAAACGAAACGAACAAACAATAAAATCAATGGACTGGGTTAGGACTGGGACTGGGCAAATAAAACACGCTCCCAGCCCTTATAACACGACAAACACCGTAATCCAACAACCTGCACACACAAAAGGTACACAAAAAGGCGGCTGCTTAAACGTGCCATTACAGTACCTCCCCTTCACTTCGTGACTGCCACTGTCACGACAAGACGGTGTCGGTCAATGAAGTGTCAGTTCGGCTGAACGCACGTCCAGAACAGCCTCAATAAAACAAACAACAATACAACAAAACTAAATCACAACCAAACAAACACTCAAAACAAGACACACATAAACTCAGAACAATTAGAAAGACAACTCAAATCACTTCAAAGCACCGTACAAAACAACCAAAAGCACGAAAACAAAACAGTAAAACTAAACGAGACACAACACAAAACAATTCAAAAACCAATGTCACTAACACTCTGAGACTCTGACATTCCACCGGAAAGCAAAACAATTAGCACCAAGAAAAGAAAACCCTGGAAGACAACAAACACAGAAAAAGCACTTTGAACTTTATGACTATTGCACTTTGGGTTGTACGAGATCTTGAACTATTGTGGCCTGCAATAAACAGACGAAACAAAGCAAAACAAATAAAAATCACAATGGAAAAGAAAACCGTTCATCCTCCAGCAACGACCACTGGCGTCCACCTCCCCTTCAGATTGTCGCCGCAATTCCAGATGATTCCAACAGATGCTCAATAAAAGGTGTCCTCCATGACAATCGCCAAATCCTCTTGTATGCCCTCCATGGCTTCGACAGCTACTCCAGCGCTAGCAAACTCTTTTCCAAGTCCAAATAGTTTCCCGGCACTTCACACAATTGACCCATCTGCACCACGCTTGCCCTGTTCAATCGCTTTCCCTGCACAGCATCTGGCAACCAGTTTCCCTCCGCGTCTGTGGTCGCGATCCACGTCGACGGATGATCTTCCGGCCATTTCTCCAAAGATGGTTGCAAGCTCGGCATGTAGTCTTCCCACTGAAACGTCCACTGGCCATCGGTGCCTAGCCATCCTTTCGTGCCCACTCGCAATCGGCATTTTTCGACATCGTGCGGAATCAAACCACGTTGATCGGCGTCCCGATAATGGCAATTCTCTGGCACATGTCCACGATGATCGCAAATTCGGCACAAGTCGTTGTTCAGCTCCTCCTCCAAGCCTGCTTGCACTGCTGCGCGGTACTCGTCCAAATTCGTGTCTCCAGCGAAGACATCACGCCCCGGTGTGCACCCCGAACCACGTGATTCCTCCTGGATCGTTCGGCATCGTTCTTCTGGCGCGGTGAACCAGCTATCGCACATCGGCGGACAACTCGCACGACCACTGCTCGAATAGATCCGCTCGTAGCGATCCCGATTATGGCCGTAAACGCGGCGCAGCTTGTCGCACAGCTCCTCGTGGAGAACTCCATACTCCCGCGGACTCGGTGTGTGCGCCACAAAATTTCGACAATGCAACAGACGGTACAACGGCGATCCCACCGCCGGTCTGATCAATGGATAGCCCAGCAGCTCTCCTGTCGCCGTGGGTGCTCGATACGCTTGGCACCACTTTTCGTACTCGTCCATGTCGTTGCGGCACGCAGCCAAGAATTCGTCCGGATCAACGCAGGGAACGGCAGCTCTGCAAACACGGGCCGTGACGGTCACGCCAATTTTAGCTGCGCCACCACATCTGTAGCACAACGGCCAGTCCCTCAGAATCGCTCGAAACTCCATCGGCAGTGCCATCAAATGCATCGCTGTCGGCACGTTGCGCATCGCTTTCGGAAACGTTCGAAAATTGCTGACATCAATCTTGTCTGCCGCATAGTCTGCGGTACCTTCGTCAATCGGCGCAGAGAACCGAAACTTCGCCAAAAAGTCCTCTGACAACGCCAATGTGTGCCAGCTAACTGCCTCTGGGTCGAACGGCGAAATACCCAACTCTTTGAACTGCGTGATGTTGTACGCCGGCGCTTGCCTCTCTCGCAATTGTTGCTGTCGCTCTTGCACTCTCGCCAACCATGGTTTCTGCGCTACGGGTTGATCGAACATTCCTTTCACGGCTTCTGCACTCATTCTTCCGTATCGCTCTCTCGCCAAGAGTGTGCCGGTCGGATCCAAACCAACTTCTGCCCGACGATGCGCAACACTAAGAAGATGTCGGAACATTTCGAATTCCGCAGCTTTTCCTTGTTCCTCGTTCTCGTAACGCCTCCATGCGTCTCCGACTGTCGTGATGTCCCACAGCTGCACCACCCTCCTTCTAGCTGCTGAGACCCCTTCAGCAGACACCATCGAGCACGCGCTCTCTGTTCCTGCGGCATTTCTCACTGTCGGTGGATCCACATTCATCCTCTGCTCGTCATTTGGTGGCGGCAACTCGCGTCGTTTGTATTCCAACAGTGTCCTTCGATAACACTGTGCGCTTCGCTTCACCAAATGCGCTGGCAACCGTTTCTCACTACGATGCTCTGGTTTGACTGCATCGAAAACACGCGTCAAGTTCTCATGCGGACGTTCAGTCAGATCGACACCATGCAACGCTCCATCAACGCTTTCGAACATCAGTTCGATCGCAGGTGCCATATCCGTTGGACGCTCACTTTCCACGATATCTATCCTCGGTCGTTTGAACGGCAACATCACATCCGTCAGGTCGTTCTTCGAGTACTGCGTACTTGTCGCAACCATTCGAGATTTGTTGATCCACGTGGGCGACTCAACATTCAACACGTACGCCACTTTGTTGCACTCGTGGAACAAATCAACCAAGGACCTCGGGTCGGTGAATCGATCTTCCGCATCCAACAACGTTTCCATCGCTCGTTTCTCTCTGACGTTGAACGTTCCAAACGACAAGATGTGCTCGATTCGCGTCTTCGCTCTCTTCACCAATGTCCAATCATCGATCTCCTTCATGGCTCTGGACAGTAATGGTGGTCTGTAGTCGAGTTGTTGATGACTTCGCAGCTGTGTCACCCTCGTTCGCACTTCAGCTTCCCATGACAGGTTCGGTCTTGCTTTAGCTGCAGCTGCCATCTGCTGATGCCGTTCTCGTTCATCGCCTGGTGGAATCTCGTGCAGCGTATAGTCCTCCATGACCAAACGCTCGCCTTCCACGGACTTCTTCAAGTGGTGCCACACCGTGTGTCCATACGGTTTGTTCGGCAACTGCACCTCTCCATTCGTCAGATCTTCGATCGGCACTCCAGGAATCAGTCCACTTCCAACACCGGCATTGAACAACTGCACCAGCTGACGTCGCTTGTAGTCCATCACGGCTTTCCGATCCGTCACTTGTTCTCGCTGAACGTTCCATGGCAACACTGTTGAGTTGTTCACCCAATGCTGCATCCATTCTCGCACTTGCTTCATTTGTGTCACCACACCCTCTGCTTGTGCGTATCCACTATCTGCCATCAACTTCCGTTTCTTCGGAGTCTTCACTTCCGCCGTCTGCTTCCAGCTGAGCCACAGCTCCACTTCTTTCTCGAGCTTGTTCGACGCTCTTTGTAGTTCTTTTTCGTGGCGCAGAAGATTCATCTCACGCTGACGTGCAAAGAAAATCCGCAACAGCGTTCCACATGCTTGCTGTCTCGCCACCAATCGCATTGTGTCAGCTTCCCTTCCACGATCGTCCATCCAGATCAAATCGCACGACAAGCTGTAGTCGATTCCACTAAACTTCCTCCAGATGGCTTCGTTCTCGCCACCATCCATCTGCTTCACTTGATCTTCGGTCATGTGCTTCTTCACCTTCGTTGCCAACGGTGGAATCATTTTCAAGCTGTCCGAACGAAACAGCACTGGCATCTCTATTGTAGACAACCGACGATGTTGTTGTCGTAGTTGGAAGTGTGTGAACCACTCGCCACTCGCTTTCGATGGTCCATTGTACTGTTCGTACCAGTACGATCGATCGTCCATGTGCAACAAGCCGTGCACTCGTTTCATTTCCGCTGTCTTCAGTTCGTGTTTCACTGCTGGCATGTAGATGAGGTTCCATTTCGTGAAGAGACACTTCGGTTGCTCGTTTCCCCAGCTGTCTCCGTTATCCAAATAGCCGAAGAATTCCGAACGACAAAGCACCTCCATGTGCACTTTCGGAATCTGAAGCACTCCATTCGCCAACACCTTCAAACCAAACCAACTCGCTGCGACTTCTGCATACGGATGACGGATTTGTGTTCGCCACTTTTCATTCATCTTGTGCGACATCGGAAACGGCAATTCTGGCAACGTTGTACTCCATCGCGCGACGAAGCGAAACTGCCAACACAGGGCTTCAACGATTTGTCCGATCCACGCAACTTCCTGTCGCTTGTCGAATCGTCCTTCGTTCAGCCACTTCAAGATCGACAACGTGTATAGCTGACGCAACTGTCGCACAACGGACACAATCACTCCTTCCACCAGCTCCAACGTCGGTCTGTCCCTGCAGCTGTTCGCTTGCTCTCCATAGCATTGCACGAAATCAGCTGTGACGAAACGCAAGTGGTGCAACAATCGATGGACGATGTTCCTGTCCTCGATGCAGCCCATGTCCGCTATCATTTCGAACACTGAACTCCACATCTCGATGGCTGCTGACGGTCTTTCCGGGAACGGCACGAAAATGCAGCTCCGATCGAATGCCATCAATCCGTTCGTGTCCAGTGCGAATCGCGTTCTTTCCACCGGTTTCAGCAGGTACCCTCCTTCTAGACGTTTGAACGCACCAGAGACGCAACATGCCACCATGAACATGTCTGCCACCAATCGTGCATCCGCCATTGCGTAGTTCAGTTTGTGCAGCACTTCCTCGTTCGTTAAGTCCGTCACTCGCTCCATCGAGAACGTACAATCGTGCTGCTGCATCATCGATCGACAAACAAAGAACGTCTTCGGCTTATAGCGATTGCGAAACGAATCCACAAGCCAGTCCTTCAGCTCTGCATGTCGAACGTGTCCACTGTTCTCTCGTTTGTTTGCGCTGTTATCGATGTTCAACAGCAACAAAGCACAGCACGTCAAATTCGGTGGTGTCGGTACCGGTTTGTCACTCGCCAAGCTGAATGCCTGTCCAAGCAACGGTTGGATGTCGATGTTGTGTTTGTTCAGCTGCACTCCAAACGACAGTTCCCACGCAGACGAATCCGTGTCCATTCCGAACCAAAGCACTTTTCCGCTCATGTTGCGTGCCTCCCTGTTGTTGTCCTTGCCACACATCATCGCCAACAATGCTGAGTCTTTGTTCAGCAATCCAGGCTCTGATGAACTGGTGAACGCTGTCGGGAAAATTGCAAACGCATGGCCGTCCGCCGTCGCAATCGTCAGCACGGAAACCAACTTGCTCGTCCAAAATTTCTTTCGGCCGCTGCATCGTGTCTCCGCCAGCATGTGTGGCACATAACCAAATCGTTTTGCAAATTCCTTACTGGCTTCCATCACTTCCATTCGATTGACATCCCTTTGTTCCATCTTTGGCAAGAACTCAGCTATCGAAACGTGCTCTGTGTCCGCTGCGATGAATCCCCATCGTTTCGCTGATGGAACCAACACTTCTTCGACAATGTGCTCCAACGATTCGCTCGTCATGATCGGTGTCACTGTCGTATTCTCTCCAATCTCACGTCCACACACATTGCGGATTCGCAAGAACACTTCACGCTGACCGATGCATCTCTCCCTTCGCTCTCCCATCGCCAGTTCAGCAGCTGTTTGATCTTGCACATATGTCGTATCTTTCTGTTCCTTGCCTGCTGCGTACGACATTCGATGCATCACACGACTTTTGACAGCTTTCGAGCACTGACTCGTCATCTCCAGCGATGTCGGAAACTGTAGTCCACAACCGAGAGCATCCATCTGATTTGCCAAGAATGGCGTACCAGAGTGCACCTCTGTCGAGACACCATCCAACTGTCGAACGTAGCCGTCGTATTCCATCTCCACCACCATCGGTTGTCCCTCCATTCGAAGCCTTTGACCCTCCATGGCCTTAGCTTCCATCAACTGCTGCCACTCTTCCACAGACTCGAGCATTCCCTTCACAGTCGGCTGATAGAATTTGAAGTCTCCATTCCAACGGTCGCACTCTCCATACTCCACCAATTCGTTACATCCCTCCATGGATGGTTGTTCATCATGGCTTTCCAGATCCATATCGTGTCCATTCCACATCTCCATTGGTGTTGTTGCAGTCGTTGACCATAGCAGTGTCTCCTTTTCGATCCATTGTGGTCGCTGCTTCCGGATGAAGTAGTCGTTGAAATCAAAACTTGATGGCATCTTGAACAGACTGAAACTACACAAAAGTACAACCCACGGATGAACTGTCTCAAGAAAACAAACAAACAAAATACAGAGCACAACAATAATTCAGCTCTTTGGTTGAAATCCAATGAAATGCCAGAAAACAAAAAAACGTATCACCAAAACCCGTTTTTTATTTCAATGAACCAGCAAGCAAACAAACAATGATGGAAAACTTACTATTGAACCAATCAGAAGTGCTTTACGGTGCTCCGTGTCTCCGGGTAAACAAACAAAAACCAAACTGAACTTTGAGACCTTTTACGACTCACCCTGCGGTCTCTCAAACAAAACAAAACACAAAACACACAAAACCTAACCTAAAAACCTAAACAATAATAATCACAACGTTAGTATTCCGGTGGATGTCCTCGTCCTCTTCACTTCTGCAGCTGTCGTTGCTGCTGTCGACGCTTCTGCAGACGCGTCGTGTAGCCGTGCTTCGGCGCTCCAGCAGCTGCTTCGCTCTCCTCCGACGACAGCGACAGTCGTTTCCTCAACACGTATTGCTCCAGTTGTCCGTCGTATCGCATCTCAGTGAACCAGTCGGCGCGGAAATCCTTCAGCTCTTTCGCGATTCCGCTGACCTTCGCCTTCGAGATCCAGAACGCGTCGAATTCGTCGTCTCCGCATTTCAGTCCGTCGGCTCGCACAACTTCCACGTTCTTGTCCGCCAGGTCGACGTTCATCACCATGAACGGTCCCAGTGCGTGTCCTTCGTAGCGGAACGGTGTGCTGTATTCGGCTTTCCTGTCGTAGACGAACACTCGCTGTCCTCGTCGCATTCCTCGTCTCGTCGGGTTCTTGTGCAGGTCCACCATGACCTGTTCGTTTTCGTCCGCCAACCAGTTCTGTCCCTTGATCATCGCGTCCGAGAATCGCTCCACCACATTCGGATCGTCTCCCATTCCTGGATGCACCTTCTCCATCTCTGCGAAGTTCAACGTTCGCATTTCACGACCTCGTTCCAGGAAGTACGGACTGTGGCCACCCAGATCCGTTCGAACCGCGTGCATGTAGACGTAGACGGCGATGTCGACGTAGTCGTCCCAGTTGATCATCGTTTCGGTCGTCATTATCTTCAGCAACTCGAGCATGGCGTTCAGTCCGTCTGACTTCTTCACCTTCTTGCCCTTTTCGCCCACTTTGTACGCGATCTGATGATCCACGACCTTCAAGCCGTATCTCGCCTCCACGTTTGCTGCGATCTGCTGCACGTGAACTGGTTCCAGCCACATCGTCATCTCCGTCGGCTGTCCGTTCTTGCTCATGTAGTTCCAGATGTTTCGAGCTACCTCGGACGCTGCCTTCGTTTCCATCGGATACGCACTGATCGCCTTCGTGAAATCGTCCATGATCACCAGGAGATACATCATGCCGCGTTCTGTCAGGCCGAGGTCGTTACTGATCCTCACTGTCACTCGTTGGCCTCCATGCCTTTCGTTCAGCGGCGATTCCTCCTCGCTGTCCTGCACCTCCTCGATCACTTCGTGGTCGATCGACATCTTCAACTCGGGCACCCAGTTTCCTGCGTATTCTGCTGCGTCGCACGCAACTTCCGGCCACCAGAAGAATCTGCGAACTGCTGGGATCATCGTTTCTCGCGTCACTTCGTTCAAGGTCTTTGCCACCTTCTTCATCGCCAGCCAATGCATGCTCTGCGGCACCACGATGTTTCCCACTACGAGATCCGGTTCCCAGACGTACAGCAATCCATCAGACATGTAGTACTCGAAGTCCTTCAAGCACTGTTCCACCACAGGACTGGCGTCCGGTCTCAGATGCTGCGGGATCTCATGCGACGCACACTGAATCAGTTGGAACACGAACGGATCCTTGCGTTGTTCTTCTCGCAGTTTATCCTTGAATCGTTCCGCTCGATATGTGCTGTACTCCAACTCCATCAGCTTGTGCTTCTTCTTGCTGGCCTCATCCATTTTGGTGACTACGCGCTCTGGTGTTCGTGGCGGTGTGAGCTTTGTCGTGCTGCCCCTCAGGTAGCTGTCCGTCATTTCGATCGCTTGCTGCCGCGTCATGCCTTTCTCTCGAAACAGCTCGCACGTCTTTCTAGCCAAGCAGTCGTCTGTCAGGTGGTCGCTCTTTTGACAAAACTCGCACGGCTCCGATACTACTTCCACTTGCGACTGGTCTTGCGGCATCAAGTACGGCACTTCTCCTTTCATTGCTGGCGGTGCTGTGGTTGCCATCGGACATCCGACGTCCCACACGATCTCCATCGGTCGTCCGAACACTAGCTGATCTTTTCCGTCGCTCTTTCCCTTCGTCAGCACGTAGAAGTCCATACAAGCACTCGCGTCTCCAGACGCTGCGTTCAGTTGCACTTTGCCTTTGAATTCTGCCACTTTGCCACCAGTGAGACTCCTTCCGCTCAGCTCGCAATCCGTGATCTTCGGCGTTTCTCCTGTAGCTGCTCCGATGTACTCGAGCAATGCTGCCGGCACGATGTTCACTTGCGCTCCTGAGTCTCGCAATGCACGACATCGAACTCCATTCAGCTGTACCTCCAGGTACGCTAGCGGGTCCAGATTGCTTTCGCTGCTGCTGCTGTTTCCACTCGCCGTTTCCAACGTTCCGATCATGGCCTGTTGTCGGTCGGCCACCGCTCTCTTTGGGCACCCCATCATCGTGTGACCGAGCTCGTTGCATGAGTAGCAACGTTTGTCACCCGTGTTGCGATACCCGCCACGATTGTTGCCACGGAACGGAGCCATTCCACGGTTCGACTGTGCACTTCCACCAAACGTCTGCTGCGGCGGTCTGTTTGGCAGTTGTGGTGGTGGTCGAGTGTGCTGCTGCTGCTGCTGCATCGGCGGTCGACTGAAGTTGTTGTTGTTTGGTCGCGGTGCGGCGTTGTTGTGCATGCCGCCTCTGAACGTGGCTCTCGGTGCGCTATAGCCGCTTCGTAGTTGACTGAACTGTTGTTCGAGTTCAGCTCCTTGTCCGACATCGTTCCCTCTGCGCGGCGGTCTGCTGTTGGCTGGCTTCAAGATCTTGTCTGTCTCGAGGAACTTCTGAATGGCTCCGATGGCTTCCACCATTCCCTCGAGATCGTCCGTGTCCACCTCTTTGAACACCAACCAGTTCCGCATTTCTGCCGGCAAACAGTGGTACAGCTGATGTGCCAGTCGGAGGTCGCGGTTCTCCTTCGTCTCTGTTGCGAGCATTGGTGCCATCATTCGATTCAGCTCGTTCACTGTCTCCTTCGGGTCGGCGTCCATCGCCATCTCGAACATTCGCAGTTCCTCGAGCCTCCTCGCCTTCGCTAGCTTCTCGCCGAACATGACACCCAGCACTTTTACCGCTTCCTTCCACGATGCTCGCTGATCGACGTTCAGAGTGTCGAACGACAGCCTCGACTTGGCTGACATCATGTACTTCAGGACGATTGCTTTTTCGTCGTCCTTGCTGATGCCGTTGTCGTGACAAGCGTCCTCCAAGCGCTCCACGAATCGCCACCATGATTCCGCTCCCCAGTCGAACTTATCGAACACTTTCGCCAGCTTTTGTGCTTTGCCGGCCACGACTTCACGCCGTTTTGCCGTCATCGGTGCCTCCTCGTCTGACGACTCCTCCGTTGAACTCACTCGACGGACGATCACTTTTCGCGGTCTTCCCCTCGTTTTTGTAGGTCCTCGCACCGCGGATCTCCTTTGGGCTCGTGACCCTCCATGGCCATTGCCCTCGTCGTCACTCGTTTCCAAAACCACCGATGACGCCTCACCCGGCGTGACCACCGTTACCTTTTTGGTCGTTTTCGGCGTCACACTTTGTCCAGCTCCACTCGACGCAGCTCGTGCACTGCTACGTGTCATCACTCCTCTCCCGTGCGCTGGCCCTCCATGGCCTCGTGGCGCTGGCCCTCCATGGCCTCGTTTTCGGTTTTTGATCGGCGAGTGTTTGACGGCTCCAGCAATCTGATCCAACACAGCGTCGCCGTCCGTCACCGCTCCGTCTCGCGCGTTGGTCTCCTCAGATGTCCTTTGGGCTCGCGACCCTCCATGGCCATTGCCCTCGTTGTCGCTTGCGTCGCCGTCCATCTCGCTTTCGTCCATCACTTCGCGCTCGAGCACTGGCATTGTTGATCGATCCCGAGTTTCGATTGTCAGAAGTTGATCGTGGGAGCTCCAAGCTAACCGCGGTCCTCCATGACCATTCGAGCGGTGCAAGGGCTCAACGTCGTCGCTCCTCGTCGCGCACGCAACCGATGAATTCGGCGGGACCTCCACTGAAATGTGCACCCCGGATGTAATGATTATCACTCTAGACTGCCGAAACAATCCGAGCGGTTGTGTTTGAAGACGTGTGCGTGACAAGGATTTATGCGTGTGTGTGTCTCACAGTTAAATATCAATCTCTTTTATTTATTATTGTTGTTATTCAGTTCGTCGATAAAACGGCCAGTCCTCTTTTCTTTCTTTTCTCTTTTATTTCGTTAATCCGGTCAATTCACTTTTTAGTACGAAACAATGAATTGGTTAACAAAACGGGACCTGGATAAAACGAAACGAACAAACAATAAAATCAGTGGACTGGGTTAGGACTGGGACTGGGCAAATAAAACACGCTCCCAGCCCTTATAACACGACAAATACCGTAATCCAACAACCTGCACACACAAAAGGTACACAAAAAGGCGGCTGCTTAAACGTGCCATTACATTCCAAATAATCCCCCCCCCCCACAAATAATCCCCCATGGGGGTTAATTGGAAACCTGTTTGAAACACATACCCAGCGAATTCAGTGGCTGAATGCAGTGACATTAGTGAAATTGTGCTACCAAAGGCCCCAAATGGATGAGTTAATGGTAATTTCATTACAAAAGGCTGTTACAAAAGGAAATCTCTGTGAAAAGTAGAAGTTTCTGCAACTTTCTTGCCTGCCATGCAAGGTATTTTTGCCATTTTTCAACAAAACCCCACCCCTAGAAATTTTTGTATAATAAACCCCCCCCCCCCACCAATAATCCCCCCCCACCAATAAACCCCCACCCCTAAAAGTCGCTGACGTATTAATCCCCCATGGGGGTTTATTGGGGGTAATACGGTACTAGTGAGGCACTGACCTGTTTTGGATTAACTGAATACAAGCGTGGTTTGCTAACGAAGCGTGGTTTATCAGTAAAGAAAAAAAGAAACGGTAAAAAAGTCAATCCAGTTCTCCAAGCGAAGGTAAAGGAAATTCAAAGCCAACTCAACTGGTCGTCTAGCACACACATACACAAGCGCTTTGATTGTTGTTGGTGCTGCAAATGATCCATTTACAGACCACGAAAACATCGGGTTAGACGCTTACAGATCCTGGGTTAACCCTGGCTAAAAACATCGCCTAAACATCTCAGCAACAACAACAGAACACGATACTTTATGACGTCATTTCGGTCAGACAAATTCGAAAGCCTAAGCTGTACAAGTGTAGTACATTTGTTTGCAGTTACCAAGCATACTCGATGTCGTCTGCACGTCAAATGACGGCCGCAGCCGCCGCTGGCTACCCGTCACCGAACGCGTACGCCACTTCGGCTGCCAGTCCGTTTGGTCAGTGTGTCAGGTCTTTTTTAATGTGTCTCTGTCAGGTCTTGTCAGGTAAAAGAACGTCTCTGTGTTTGTCTGATTTCTATTGTCACTGGCCATTTGCTGGTGTTGACTGTGACACTTTTCGCGGTCTGATATTGCGTACAGTACAGTCTTTGGAGAGAAGTCCCCGGTGTCGTCTCCATATTCCTTTCTATTCCCCACGGAGTTCGTTCATTCAATGATGATACTAATAAGGTGTCAATAACAAAGTTGAACATAAAAAGCTCACATATGCTGCGAAACAGGCATGTCGAACGCAACGGGCGCTTGCGACTCGGCCGAGGACTGGTACCAGAAGAGCCTCGCGCTGCGCATGGGCGCCGCAGCGTGCGCGCCATCGGCCGCCTCGCAGCACATGCTACACTACCAAAGTTGAGAGCGCCCGCGCCTGCTCTGGTTTGGTTTCGTGCGCTGCATTTTGGCGAACACTCATATTTTCTATGGCTCTCGTCTCGGAACAGTAATAATAAAAATCGTGAACTGGTTTCTCGCTCTCGCCCTTTAATGATTTTGTATTCATTGTAAAAAAATGGTGTTTTGTTTATTCTTTCTTCCTCGCTCTCACTACTGTTTCGTGATTTTGGTGTTCGGCAATAATAAAACTGTCCATTCCAGTGTAGGTCGAGTTACAGTACGTTCTGCGTATTTTTTTGTTCTTTTTTCTGGTCGTTTGTATTCTGCCCGTTGTTGATCGTTTATTTCTGATATTTATTATTTTACTGCGAGCAGAAAAAACTGTTAGTATTCTGCGTTTCATTGATCAAGTTCCATTCAAAGTTTGAACAATATTTCTAACTAGCTACAGTGTGTTCGTTTAATCCTGTCAATTCTTTTGCAGAATACAGTGCTCGTGAAAGAAGAAAGAACACGGGATATGAATTGCAAGAAAACCGCTTGATTTCAACCAAATTTCATACATTGCTTATACCGTAATTTAAAGTTTTACATGTTCTGGTTTTTTTTGCTAAAAGTGACAGGTTTAATTCAACATACTGCACTACGGACAAGTCAATTCCACAAACTGTGATTTTTACTCATTTTGCCATGGTTTTTTCTTGTAAGTTTTTTGTCAACTATTTACTTTTCTGATGAATTACTGGTGTTTCTGCACCGTTGTTTGTTCCTGAGCTTATTGAATTTTTTCAGCTTTAAAAATGGTTACCTATTTTGTTGCTGTAAACATTTGTTCGCATTTGTGTCGGCAAGTTGCTACAGTCATCAATTTTCCCACCGCGAGCACTATGTGCCAACAAACCAACTATTGTATAGCCTACATTTATTCAAACTTGGGGAGCCAAATGACGTCCTACGCGCCACAAAATCCCCGTGTCTTTGTGCCCCGGGTTGTTGAAACTGGCGGCGGAGGATGAAAATCAACGGAAGACAAGTTTTTTTTGTCACTGGTGTGCGTACGTTAGCAGCGATAGACCTTATCTGCAGATACTTTTTCGTTTTTGAACAGAAACTGCTGAATGTCGCACATACAAATGTATGCTGCGATTGCAAACTAAACTGAAGAGGTTGACAACTGAAAATACCTTTGAAGATTTTTATGTTTTTTCAGCAAAACAAACGCGGCGCAAAAATATAATACGGTATGTTCATGTATCCGTGTGCCACATCAGAGATTAGAGACTTAAAAATAGTTGTCAAGCCAAGTTTCTCCCTGCTTGCACAAATCCACTTTCTTTTTTTATATGCGTTTTCTGCATTTTTAAATAACTTTCAGTTTGATTAAGTAAAAAATACGGTAAACCAAATTGAAATTGTGGTGCCAGTTCATGATCGGCCATTTTTGAAGCAAATGACGTCATTTTTGTCCCACACATTTGAATAAACTTGTAATCCTATAAAGCTTTGCCACAAATTTTGTTATTTATTTTGGGCACATTTTTTGCTCTGCATGATCTAACAAGATCTATTAATTAAATATTAATAAGTATAAAATGTTCAAACTGTCAGTCTGTTATCCACTGGAAGGAAATGACAACTTTTCGATGAATCTGGTAATACTTCGTTCGCTTTCTTTCGGTGTTTTACGATTACAAAAAGTGGACTGAGCAACCTGCATAAACCTTTTTTGAAAAAAAAACCTTTACACGATGGATTTGTTCAGCCACATTTAAGGATTTTCACCAACAAAACCGTTTTTCTCCAAGTTTCAGCATTGGTTTTATCCGTTCGTTGCTTATAGATCACAGAGAAGAACCATATTTTGTTGAAAATACAATGAAGCCCAAAGCGTGCGCGTGTGCGTGTTGAAAAAACATTTGAAAGATACCTGAACTCACAGACACAGAAGCGCGAAACTTGTTTCGCATGAAACCCGCAGAACGTTTTGTCATGCAGAACCAGAAAAAAACCGAGAAATAACATTCGACTGTGTGCATGCGCAACACTGAGAAAAATTATGTTCAACAGATGCGGTTTAACAATGTTTTGCCACTAAGGTTCTGGTGACATCTCCATCTCCACTAAACCATTCTATTACAATGTAGGAACCACTTTTCTCAATGTGTACAGTTTCTTGTTTCCCTTTTTAGGAAAAGAAATAAAAGACAGAGAAGTACAGCATATGTTTCTTTAAATCTATCACTTTTTCAGTAAAATACAGTGCCCGAGAAGGAAGAAAGGAGGTTGGGTTGAAAAAAAACATATGGAGTTTTTTGATTCCGAACCAAACCTGATTCTGGTTCATTCTTTTAAATCCAAACGGTCTCTGTATTCTGCAAAAAGTGACAAATAAAAGGGCTTGTGCTGCAGAAGTACAGAGTGGGCCAAAAAAAAGGTTCCATTTTCAAACTGCTGTCACTGGCTCGTATTTAAATATTATGAGCTGAAATTTTCAGCATTGATAAAACATGTGATGCCATTTTTCTGACAAAATTTTTATCTAGTTTGGTCAAGTAGATTCAGTTTTACAGCACAATGTTTAAAAATTCCCAAATTTTCAAAAAAACGGATTTTTAACCAAGAATTTAACAACGAATCATTGCTCATAGACATCCAAATCATCATCAAGGTTTGTCGTCCGGCAGCGGCTGGATGGAATTTTACGCGAAACTGGCGAGTCACTGCAGAAAAACTTTCAGATTGCTCCCACCAGATAGATCACCAGACCCGTTGTTCTACTGTCCACTTAACCATGACGAAACTGCAGAAAACTGAAACTGAAACACTGTTTTTATTCAAACCGCAGAAAAACTTTTCAAAAGAAACAAATTAACAGACAGAGCAACACAGAAAACAAAAAATCAACTGAACAATTCTTTCTGTCGCAGTCGCATGGCTGCTGACTCGAGTCCGTTGTGAAACATCAGCAGAATTTCGCTCGAGGTGCTCAAATGCAATTCAAGTGTGAGACCTTTCCACTCTGAGCGCATGATTTGAACTATTACGGGTATCCAAAAAGACCAATTTGTCACCTTGCAACAGTTTCAAAATTGAATCACGCATCTTGATACTAAATTTTTCTTGCACTCATTTCAGTCAATTTGTTGATTTTTCGAGCTTTTTAAAAAATCTGCCACAGTGACCGCTAGGAATTATATATCGGAAAAAAATTTTTGTCAGTAAAATGGCAACGCATGTTTTATCAGTGCTGAAAATTTCAGCTCATAATATTAAAACACCAGCCAGTGACAGCAGTTTGAAAATGGAACCTTTTTTTTGGCCCACCCTGTACATAGAAGTATTTTTTTAATACATAGAAGCAGAAAAAAACTAGAATCGTATTCAAGAGAGCACCGAAGAACAAGTAAAGCAGTTTACAAGTTTCTCCCACAGGGTGACAAAGACAGGCCGAAAAACAACAAGAAACAGAAACAAAGCAAATTGTACTGTTTGAACTATTAACAACGCGAGCACAAATAACAAAAACATAAAAGAAGCTGTTTGTACAAAACGTTAAATAATTTTGAAGAAAAACGCAAAAAACCATTACCGGTTTACTGAGTCTTCATTCTGAATAAAGTCCTTATCTGAATTCCGTGAAATTATCTTCACCAGCACGAATCTCAAACAACTGCAACAAACACACTAGCACACAGACACACACATACATGCAGTATATTACATCGTCAATATGCCTGTGCGTTTGGGACTGAGAAACGCAATGCAATTGCATGCAACACAATAAAGAAGGTGCATGGTCTTTGGACCACTATGAGAAAACGTCACTTGTAAAAAATCTGGCGTTTACATCGGCGTGTAAAATCGGTCACAAACAGTCACTGGGTTCAGACAGATTAAAAAAACTGGCGTTAGTCTGGCTCTGGCATTCATATTCAGTTGAAAACGTCCGATTTTTAACAGTGTTGTTGCTGCTAAAAACTTGCTGCTCCAAAACTGAATTCACGTCGTAAAGTTCGTTTCTAGCATAGCAAGTTCAGTAGCAACAGGTGTTTTTCTCAGTGCAAGACTATTATATCGTCAGTCAAAGTTAGAGTCAGTCAGTTAGACAAAGTCAGCACGCAATGCGGTATTTACAGTGGAACTCTAAATTATTGGTTGGTGGTCACGGGTTGTATGCTTTCTGTGCGGCGTCGTCGGGCGGAGTCTGTCGTTCTGCGCAAAGCATGCATCACGTGACCATCAACCAATCAGCTGATGCCCCGTAATTTAGAGTTCGACTGTAGGTATTTTGTGGCGACGTCAATCATCCGAGATCGGCTCGAGCACATGCCAGAGTGCGACCGAGCGTCGCGGCGTGGCGAGCATGTCCAGCCAGTGTTTCTGTCCGGCGCCGCTGGCGTGCGCACCGATCACCACCTGACCAATGGCGTCATTGCTGCCGACGCGATCGTAGTCCATCGTCTTCACGATCAAATGCACACGCTGCAGATTATGAAATGTGGTTGGCACGCACTGCGGGATAATAATTCAATGAGAGTTTCTAATAGTCTAATAATAGTTTGTTCAATAGTAGTCCAATTCTTGTATGTATGCATGGTGATAAACAAACAACGTCAATTTTTAAAACGCTTCGGTCTTGCGACTGCAGTGAGGTATGAAGCTGAGATTTGCACCACTTAATAGTCATTTGATTGCCATTTGTTGTATAAAAATTTCAGCCATTAATACAGTCGTGATGACGTTTTTTTATCACCCTGTTTTATTTTCCATTATTTTCCAGCGTAAAGTGAACGCAACCTGGAGTTTCTCGGGTGACACGTCGAAGCCAAACGATTCGTTATAATACGGATTCAGCGTTCGCATTTTAATGGACGTTTTTTTCTTCTCTAATCGTTTCGTGCCTTGCATCAAGTAAATTTTCACGTACGGATCTGTAAAATCAGAGTCGATAATTTTTCTATTGCAGTCATTTATTGTGGATTTATTCAAACGTGTCCGGACTAAAATGACGTCATTTGCTATAAAAACGCCCCTTTGTCAAAGAGCAGGCACTAAAACGGCAGTTTGGTGTGACTGATTCGACATTCACCATTTATTTACGGGAAGAAATCGGCTAAACGGAAAGTCTGGTATGCTTTGAACGGCAAGCGCATGTTTGGCGGCACATGACGTCATTTTAGTGGGACACGTTTAAAAAAATAGGTCATACCAAAAAAACCTGTTTTTCGTGGCAAAGGCAGAATTTCCGTTTTTTCAATTGACGACCAGCGCATTTTTTAAAGCGCGTTTTCGGTACGATACGTTCGAATAAAAAGGCTATACTTACAAATAGGCTCACTTGCAATCTCCTCAGACTGTTGTAAAATTTACGTTTTTTGAGTCAATATGTAAAAAACGGATAAAAGTTTCAGTCTGAACGTGCAAAACTAAATAGTTGATGAATTGTTGAGTCTGATGGGTCGTTGCGATGCGTTCGTTGTGCACGGTATTCTAGAAAAAAAGAGCAAGACTTTTTCTAAACTACACATCACCTGATGATCCAATGACGTCCATCTTCTTCAGGTTCTTGCACTCCATAACTACGGCGGAAAGACGATTTTTGTTCGGTACGTAGCGCAACGCGAGACACACCTCGCCGAGATAGTTGTCCTGAAGATTAGAACTTATTTTTCAAATGTTATGAAATCTAGGTTTTTTTCAAAAGTATCCTCCTGTCGCCAACGGTGAAAATCTTATACACTCAGAAAAAGTACTGTCACCAGTACGGTACTACGAAAAAATTTCGGCATACATATTTTTGTGATTATGGTAAACTCTCTAGGATACTTTAACGTATCAGAACTTGCAGGTTATTTTATGCGCGGCCAGTGCCTTACTCAACAACTTGGTTGGGTGTATTGTGTAATTTTTCGCAGTGAGGGTAACTGAAATTTAGACGTTTCGGAGCGGTCATAAAATGTCGATTTCGCGGTTTTTTACAGTACCGGAGTCAATTTTCACAAAAGAAGCCAAAAATGTTTTTTCCTGACTTCTCTACCTTGTTTCCACGAGGCATGGTGTTGCCACTTCTGCTGGGGGCATACCGATGTCACGGCATAAACTCCCGACTCTCATCCACGATTATAAAACGCGGGAGGCGGTTGGAAATTAAATTTTACTATAAATGAAAGCACTGAATTGTCGACATAAAAGAATGGAATAATTCCAGTGGGAAATAAAAAAGGGATCTTTTTTGGTTCAATGTATGGTGTGTTGTGCAAAAAATGACGACTTGTTTTACAAAAAAATTGAGCACCGATGGAATACAAAAGTTGTCACGTTTCGAAAAATGCTTCATCATCCACATACATGCATTTTTTGCGGACTAAAAAAATTTTTGACTAAAATTTTTGCCATGACCTCTATTTATGACAGGCAGAGAAACTTTTCTTTGAGAAAAAACTAGCGAGCCGACACGAGAGAAGAACAAAACCAGAAAACAACGACAGACCCACCATTTGCGGCGAACGAACATTCGTATTGCTGCCGCTAATGGGAGAATTAAAAGAATGCAAACTGGGCGCAGCTTTGCAGCCGCAGTGTGCAGGCCATGCTGCTGGCTAGCGGCGTTTTATTCCATTAAGATGCGATGCGGCGATAATGAGAACACAAGGCACAAACAACAATGCATGTGTGGCATGACTGTTTCGAAAGTCTTATCCAAAAATCAGCAAAAAAATAGACGATACAGCGTGTGCAGATGAACAAAAATAGGTTGTCTGGGAGTGATCATCTCAGAGTGTGAATGCGCGCCTCCGGCGGAAGCGGAGCTCCTTGGCATCCCGGCAGGTGCGTCCCTGGGATCCGCCACACAGCGGCGCTAAACGCATGTACCATTTGTCGCGGAGCTCGCACGAAAAGCAGCCATATGACTGCCATGCACCTCTCGGCGCTCCGCCTTGCAACAATCGCCAACCACAAAGCAACGACAACAACGCACGGGCCCGGGTGTCAACATGAAGCCAGCCAGACACCATGCCATGACAGAGCAGACCAGACTGAGGACTGACACCCCGCGAGGGCTGGACACAGTTTTTGCGGTTTCGCCCGGTAAGCGAAGACCGTGGCAACCACGGGCTCGTCAGTTCGACAAGTCGCCAGACAGACCGCACAGTCTCAAAAATGTTACGTGCGCCGTGGGGGGTGGTAATGGCAGCCCAAATATGCTTGGGTTGGCTTGTGGCCCCGCGTGGCAGACAAACGCTCAGACGGTACCAGATGCCAGAGCGCCGAATGGGCGGACGAAGACAAGCGTGCCAAATACACAGACCAAATGCGCCAGGCAAAACTCCAGACGGACCGACCAAAATTATGCCAGACTAAATGAAGACGAACAGACAAAATGCACCAGACAAAAAGCCAGACGGGCTGACCACATGCCAGAGAAAATGCCAGCCGGGGACTGATTAATGCCAGACAAAAGTCCAGACAGACACACAAAATGCGAGATAAAATGCCGAGCACACAGACAACATCAATGCCAGCAGACAAGATGCAGAGACAGACCAAATGCAAGCTCTCATCAACTTGACCGTGTTGCACAAAGCTTTCAGGTGTGTGAATCAAGGATGACCAAAAGATTCGTTATTTCTTAATTGGGACGACTCACACGCGGTTTTTTTGCCTGCTGAAGCTTGATTCTTCTTTTGTGCTTTCCACAAACCTTGTTCAGTCCAGTTTTTCTTTTCCGGTTATAGTCTGCTTCATAGTAGTCAATTTTTAAAATCGTATTGTGTTTTGTATTTCTTTTTGTTCCCATTTGTGTTTTCTGTTTGACCATTAATAAAGGGTGTTCCGTTTTAATTTTTAAGAACCCACACGGTTAGTCATCACATCCATAGGTAAATCACCGAATTGACGTTGGCACAGTCAAGGCCCGTTTATACCTGATGCATGCATACAGACGTTTGTGTACGACGACATGAACGGTAGTATGCAATAACACGAGACCTGTGTCCTGTGACGCGACGTGACGTGCCGTATGCGCATACGTCAGGTATAAACGGGCCTTCAGACAGAGAGCTCATTAGCTGCACATTTTCAACCGGTGTGTTCTTGCACCACACACGATGCGGTTTTCGTTAACGTTTGTGTGCCAATTTGCATGGATAATCAGTTCTTGTTTGATTTATTCAGGTTTTTAGTAAAGTCAGTCCCATAAAATATTGTAATTTATGCGAATAATCAGACACAGAGGTTTAGGATTTATAGATTTGATTGAGTCAGACATCCCACTTTCAATAACGAATGAACACTTAAAAAGAGCGGTGAAAATAAATGTGGTTTGGTTGTGAAGTGGTTCATGAATACCCTCAAAAAGTCAACCGGTGCAGATGCATAGACCTCCCTCCCCATCCATACTATATGCCAGGGTACTTCTCCCAAATTTGCCTCGCATCGCAAGCCATTACCAACCACAATCACTGGTTAAGTAGTTTAAACGGTTTCTTCAGTGATTTCTAACTCAACAATTTTTTCGAACTTTTTCTTGAGCTCGCGTTTTTCTCCAGTGGCGGTGTTACGGCAAGGCGCACTATAACACCACTGAAGTGTTCACCCGGGCGTGTGTGAATGGCTCCCTTGCAGGATCAACCGAACAATCAAAGCGGCTGTGTATGATGTGAGGACCAGTGCTCGACGACGAGTTGGATTATGGCTTAAAATTTACTCTACTTTTACTTGGGAGCTGGATTTACGTTTTACCATTTCTTTCCTAAAGCTCATTTACTAAAACGCACGCGCATAGGCCATCGACAATGCACACGCTCCGGCCTCTCGCTCAACAAATGACGTCATTTCAGTGTGACACATTCGATTAAGTGCACAATAACAAACCGGCGGCTCTTCGATGTCCCGCGTGACGTCCATGTTCTCGGCGAGGTCGATGGCGCCCAGGTCAATGTGCACCTCGCCAATTTGATCGTGTTTACCGAAACGGTCAAAGTCGTACACGGCCAGCACCAGCGTCTTGCCTTGCACTTGGTTGTACGGAAGCTGAAAGATCGCGGCAAAATTGAACCATAACGGTCTTTTATGAAAAGAATAGATGAAAGTCGAAATTCTGTTCATCTCTAAAAAACCGTGTTTCACCAGTGTAACCTTGAAATTGAACGTTTCATCGTAGACGGCGTTCAGCGTCTTCTTGGCGACCTTGGTCGTGAACTTTTTCTTCTGCTCCGGCAGAATGTACAGCTTCACGTACGGGTCTGAGGTGCCGCTTAGGTCCATCGCTGGTAAGTCGCTGAGTGAATGGATGGTGACGGCCAACTGGAAACTTCTCTTTTGTTAAAATTCAGTTGAATCTTGATTTTTACACATTTGCTTAAAATCTGCATGGATGGATTAGCCGAAAAACGTAGTGGTTTAAGCACAAAGATCCACTAAATAATGGAAACATTACGTATGATTTGATCCCGATTGAAAAATAAACTAAAAGCTATGAGAAAAATATGCTTTTTTGATTACAGAAAAAAAGTCGAGAAAACACTGACCAACAAACTGACCAACTTAGTCAGTAAACACCAGTTTTACTGACCAAGTTTGTTGGTTTCTTCCACAGTGTCTGCATTTACTGCACCGTTTGTATCTGCATCGTCACCAAATATATCGCGATAGCTGGTTAGACCAAACGAGTGAGCCCAAATCAAAAGCATCCCAGAAGCAAGATTTCCCGCGGTCCCATTCGCTTACATTTCCCTTCTCAAAATCATAATCGAGTTGAAAGCGAATCTGACCAAGGCACTTCTTCGGCTTGTCGTCGGAATGGTGCTTGTGTTTGCCGTTGCGCGGCGTTGATGACGTCATTATGACGTTTATTTGCTGTATTTCATGCAATCCGCTGTGGGTGGTGCTCTGAAACAAGTTTGTACCGAATAAAAAAAAACGGTTTGTGATCATGAGAAGCAGTTATATACCAGGCCATCTTCGTGGCCTCGTCGCCTGGTGGTAGCGCGTTTAAGGCTCTTGTCTGTGCGTTCGAGGGATCGAGCCCCGCCGAGGAGTGTGTAAGCACTTAATGACAGAGAAAACTCGATGAGCACCCTACTCGACGACTTTCTGGGGTTAGCCCTGGCTAAAAAAAACATCGCCTAAAACCTTGGGCTACTTGGGTTTATGGGCTTGGTCAGGACGACAGCTCAAAAAGAAAGAAACTCGTTATCAGAATAATGCGTGCACACGTCAGCGAATGCTGATGAACCGCAGTCATGTACAAACACACAGCAAATCACGCGAAATTGAATGCTGTTGTACCGTTTTTAGTGTTTTTTTTTTCAAACCTAAAAAACGAGCCGAAGAAATTCAAATTTCTGAATAATGCCTGGAGATAAAACATATAATATGGAGGCGATACAAGACAAGCAGCTCGTCTGTGAGCCTTGCTCAGGACATTATGTAAACAGCCTGTTTTCTGAAACTGATTTCATAAACATCACAGCAACAAACAGCCGCGTGTGTTGCACTTTCGTGTGTCGCACGCACGATTCCGTGTGGTGCGCGCCGTTTTACCGCAAAATCCCAACAACGCCGCATGCGCAATCATAACGAAAACGTGGTGCATTTCCATTTCGCATGCTATCTCAGGCGCGGCCGTTTGCCAGCGCGCACAGTTTTCTCATGAATAAATCAACACACACACCAGCGCCATTGAGCGAGCGAGAGGCTTCACTGTGTATTGGAAAGCGAGCGCAAAAACAGATGAAAACTGTTTACCATGAAAACCGTGCGCTATTTATCAGATCATGTCGGAAACACATGAAATGGAACGGCATATTACCAAAACACCGTTTGAAAAAAACAACAACACCAACAATGGCAATAAGAAAAGCATTTAGCAGACGACGACTGTTTTCGGTGATGTTTTGATAACGATGAGAGTTTTTGGAATTTGTTGATACAGCTGCGATTTACACTGTGCTTTTGACGACAACGTTCAAAAGATTAGAAAAGTAGATTGTTGCACAACTGAGACGCAAGCGGATTTTCTCCCATGCACATTAGGTCGACGAAAAGGCTCACCACATTGTGACTTCAACACCTTGTGGAATCACAATTTTATCAGCGCATCAAAATTACACTGGCGCAAAAAAAGAAAATATCGTCCCGTGAATTTGAACAACGGGTTTCCCATTGTTATCCCACTGTCGTTTACTTGTAAAAACCCGGTCCTGTACACATTGGAAAACTGTTGCACTGTATCTTTTTACTCTGCTTGTTTTTGGTTTTTGGCCTAAAGTTGCTCATTCTGGGGTTAAAAAAAACCGAAAAAAGCAACGGTTTGCGCTAAACGCCCAGAAAAAACCGGGAGATTTTTTTCTGAAAGAAAAATAATGCAAAACTGAAGCAATGTATTCCAAAATTTATCAGTTCCCAAACTGAAAATCAACAAGAATAATGAGAAAAGAAAACGCTCGTTTTGCGAACGGAAAACATTCACAGACATCAATAAAGCAACAAGAAACATTCGCGAGCAGAGTGGTATCTAAAAAAACATTTAAAAGCAGAAAAGACCCCGCCATTGATGACGGAAGACTAAAATTGCAGCCGCCGAACACCAACAGTTGAATGGCAAATGCTCGGGAGCAAACACAATACAAGCGTGGTGTGCCGTTATACCGGTCTTCATCTCCAAACATCTTGGGCGCTGATTACCCCCGCATTTCTTCTTGAAAAATAATTGACAGACAAAATTACAAAATGAAAAAAAACACCGCTGAGATTTCGATCATGCCAGTAGAACATCACTGAAAATGCTCATCGTGTCAAAAACCAAAAAAAAACAGTAGAAGCCGTTTTTTATGGCTGTCTGCTGACAGCTATGATTCTGAGTGTCGTTAGTTAACAGAACTGACAATGACGGGCTCTATTGAGAAAATAAAATACCTATAATTTTGGCAAAAGCACGACACTAGGGGAAGAAGATGCAGAAGATGAATGAATATAAGTAGGTCTATGAGGCATCATCTAGAATTTTAGAAACCTCGAGTAGGATTCGAACCCATGTACTATTCTGGGTACATTGTACATGTAGGAGGTGCCTTTGACAACTTGCATAACTCAGTCTAAGGAGCTGTTAATGCTTTCAGCTGACATCAACGAAGAATATACGCTAGCAAATAAACGACCCATGGTAACGAATTATCTAAAATTTCGGGCATGATACAATATGAATGAGCGTTAATGCAACATGAACACGAAACGTCATTGTCCAAGTACCACAGGGAGCCGTCACTTATTGATAGAGATGATACACTGTTGATGATGTGTTAATGTGCTATGGCTCAAAACGCATCATCAGGCGAGTGTCCTGTTGATTGAAACCCCTTTCTCACTTTGCATGATGCACATAAACGCACATCTTCAAAATCAACATTACAGGATTACGGTAGTTTTGCGTGATTTTCTTTATTACCAACATCTTCCACGTTAACAACGCATCAGTAAAATGGTTTACTTTGTCAACAGAGGCAACCCATAACTTATGATGCGCTGTGATGTGCTGTTGATATGTTATGATATGTTTCTGCCATCAACGTGTTAGCCCTTGATGATGTGTGCTACATACTGATGATTTGCTCATAAAAACTTTTCCAAATCAGCAGTACATCCCGATATGAATTATGCATTGATGATGTGTACTACGTACTGTTATGGTTTTATGAACACATCATCAGTACGTAGTACACATCATCAAGGCATAATTCACATAATTACCAAATTCCCCCTCAATGAAATCGCGCACTATAATATACGCAACAAGTACCCATGCTCTTAATGCGCTGATGATTATGTGACTTCTTGCTGTGGCTGATTTTGATGATGTTTGCCTTACCTACGGTTCTATTGACATCTTCCGGGTGGGACATACTGTTGATGTTTGCCTTACCTACGGTTTGATGTGCTCCATCATTTATTATTAACAATTCATCATTTCCATCATTAAGTGATGGCTCCCTGTGTACGCTAAAATATGTCCCATGGTGCAAATGTGATCACACACATCCTTTAGTTTTATTTTAAAAAAGCGTTGAAGCCACAATGAAAACTTTCAGCCCAATAAACCCCACCGAGGGTTGCAAGCACTTTTAGTGACAGAAAAACAGGGCGCTGTTGATGTGATTTTAGACTAAACTGAAGAGGACAATTGAAAAATATCTAGATAACTTCAAAGTTTTTACGCTTTTCAGCAAGCTTTTAAACAACAAACGCGGCGCAAAAATATGACTCTTATGTACTTGTATCCGTGTGTACCACATCAGAGACTTGAAAAGCGTTGTCGAGCCAAGTCTTTCACTGCTTACACAAGGCCATATTCCTCCTTTTATATGCGTCTCCCGCATTTTTAGATAATAAAGATATGGTTGGCTATCATCACGCTTTCTTGCTTACAATTATATCAGGAAAGCAACGAACACGACAGAAATGTATCGTGCTTCAAAAAACACCATGGTCCAGTCAATCTGTCATGGTCACTCAATTCTGAAAACTTCCGACTCCCGTCTTCCAATTGTGAATCACATGATCCGCAGTTAGTTCGCTGATGCAGCAGGTGTGTGCACTGGTGCTCTCGATCGGTACCAGCACCACTGGCTGTCCAATGTCTCCACGCATCATACTGTTTAACATGTGCTGTAACACATTTGCAGCAAACTATGCCGCTGCTGCCCGCTAATACATGCGTTCACCACAGATGGTGTCCGATAATGTTTATCCACCGTCAGCGACGCAATATGTATCTTTTCGCACATAACACGCGCTTGCACTAGAATACTTGGGATGGCTTCGGCTGCATTTGAACCCTTTTTACAAGCAAACAAGCAAACGCCCTCCTCTATCCATCCCTGTGATCCAGCGGCGTCCATCCAGCGTTAATTACACGCGGACTCACGTACGTACACAGGCAGCGGCACAACGCAAATGCAGACGGACGGGCACGAGTGTTAATAAATGCAAAAGTGCATATCGGTGGCGCTATACATGAA
Source organism: Theristus sp. LFF4_11 (assembly GCA_030248135.1). Classification (NCBI taxonomy): domain Eukaryota; kingdom Metazoa; phylum Nematoda; class Chromadorea; order Monhysterida; family Xyalidae; genus Theristus; species Theristus sp. LFF4_11. The sequence continues at coordinate 10,712 of JASANC010002871.1, read as the reverse complement.
TACGCGTGGTCATGTCGCAACACACAAAGCATATTATGTATTGACTCTTCTTCTTGCCACCGTAAAATTCCGGTTTCTCGTCGCCTGTGGAGTGTCAGCCATCTAGCCACTGATTATACGGACTCCTTTTGATGTTTTCAGATCAAGACAATAGTGAACTCAAACAATCGAAAGTTTTTTTGGAAATTCTTCAAATATATTCTGACACGTACTGCGCTTCTTTTGGTCTCAGTTCTTTCAGGATCATTTTAACCGAGAATTTGCAGTATATCCACGGTTGCACCACTCGCGGCTAAACACTGTATACCAGATTCCATCTAAGATCCAAGTACAGTATACAATACGGTGGCTCGTATGCCGTTTGAGCGCTACACATTCACATACTGCTGCTGTATTTACATGCGCTGATGAATGCAGATGATATTGTTGTTGTTGTTGTTGTGGTTGTTGTTGTTTTTGTTGTTGTTCTTGTTTTTGGTGTGTTATTTTGCCGCTAATGCATTATAGCGCTCTGTGTTTCGATAATAATCTTGTTGCGCTTCGGGCCTTCATTAACGTGGCAACCTTGTGGACATGTGTGCTAGTCATGTATCTGAGACTCGCAAAAAATCTGACGTCGCTAAGCTGGTTATGCTTCGTGTGTGAAAGAAGTGACTTTCCTGCGCTAGAAACTTTCTCACCCTTGCTAAACTTCCCCCCTCTTTCTCTGGTATTTTGTGATCGGGCTGGGACTCCGTGTGTTTGCTGCGTCTCGTGATTTGCTTTGTTTCCCGAAATTTCCACCTGGTTTTTTATTGCGTTTTCAGCTCTTTCAGCTACGATTTTTCACAATGTTACAAAACTGTATGCCATTTAAAAAAATTAAAATTGAAAATAAGCTGAAACGCACTGATTTACACAACAAGGTGTACAGATTGAAGATTTTTCATTAGGATGAAGAAAATTCTGGGCTTTTTTAATGTGGATTGATCATGTCAAGGGGCTCATCAAAAAGACGCTTCAGTGTACTGCAGAATGGAACGGAAACGAAGGTATTCATGTACTTTATTCCTATGTGAGCAAACGAAAAAGCGATTCAATCAAGCAAGCATGCACAAAATGAGCCTTATCATCGGCGCTCAAACAACTTTCTGTTCTGATTAAATTTTTTCTTTGGGTAGAGCTTCATTCCAGTTGTAGTATCTTTTTCTAAGCCTAGAACAACTACAAACATAATCAAGCACGATTTTCTATGCCCGATGCATGCACTGTACATTTTAACATGCGCGTCTTCGATGTGCTTCGATTTCATTTTGAAAAAAAAGTGTTTGTTTTGCAAAAACCGTGATATTGCAAAAAAACTTTCATTCGGTTTTTCAATATCTGAACGAACGAATGAACGAAAATGAATTAAACATTTGTTTTTATTTAAGCCAGTGCTACCGAACAGTGCATGCATGTACAGAGGGGTCCAAAAGTAGTGGGTACAACTATGAATCGCTCTAACTCCCCAACGCGTGGACCTTTTGAGCTGAAATTTTAGTCGCGTACTTGGGAAGCACAAACTTAGACCCCCCCCTACCAAATTTTAGCCCAAACGATGGAACATTGCCCCTGTGCGGAAGCAAAATTCGAAAAAAAGAATTTTTGCATGAAAAACAGCATTTTTTCTCTCTCATATCAGATTTATTCATCGATTACGTCAAACAACTATTTCTGAATTCAACCCCCGTTTACACAATTGCGCAGGTTTTTATTTTCACTCCTCAATTTCTCTCAAAAGCCGAAAACCGTGGACTCGATGAAAGAAATGATCGTGAACGCGTTTCAGCACGTGGACACTGATCTTGTCGGTGGCCATAGGGTCCGATTGTGCATTGAAGCTTGCGGCTCACATTTCGAGAAGGATCAGCTTTGATTTTTGACAGTTTTTTGCTCAATTTGTGACGTTATCGATTAATAAATCCGATGTGAGACAAAAAATTCTGTTTTTTTTATTTAAAAATTTGTTTTTTCAAAATTTGCTTCCACACAGAGCAAAGTTCTCTCGTTTTGGCTAGATATTGGTGGAGGTCTAAGCTTGTGCTTCCTAAGTAAGCGACTAAACTTTCAGCTCAAACGGTCCGACCGTTGGCGAGTTAGAGCGATTCAAAGTTGTACCCACTACTTTTGGACCACTCTGTAGAACGCCATCAACAGCGCCCTGTTTTTCTGTCACTAAAAGTGCTTGCAACCCTCGGTGGGGTTTATTGGGCTGAAAGTTTTCATTGTGGCTTCAACGCTTTTTTAAAATAAAACTAAAGGATGTGTGTGATCACATTTGCACCATGGGACATATTTTAGCGTACTTGGACAATGACGTTTCGTGTTCATGTTGCATTAACGCTCATTCATATTGTATCATGCCCGAAATTTTAGATAATTCGTTACCATGGGTCGTTTATTTGCTAGCGTATATTCTTCGTTGATGTCAGCTGAAAGCATTAACAGCTCCTTAGACTGAGTTATGCAAGTTGTCAAAGGCACCTCCTACATGTACAATGTACCCAGAATAGTACATGGGTTGAATCCTACTCGAGGTTTCTAAAATTCTAGATGATGCCTCATAGACCTACTTATATTCATTCATCTTCTGCATCTTCTTCCCCTAGTGTCGTGCTTTTGCCGAAATTATAGGTATTTTATTTTCTCAATAGAGCCCGTCATTGTCAGTTCTGTTAACTAACGACACTCAGAATCATAGCTGTCAGCAGACAGCCATAAAAACGGCTTCTACTGTTTTTTTGGTTTTTGACACGGTGAGCATTTTCAGTGATGTTCTACTGGCATGATCCAAAATCTCAGCGGTGTTTTTTTTTCATTTTGTAATTTTGTCTGTCAATTATTTTTCAAGAAGAAATGCGGGGGTAATCAGCGCCCAAGACGTTTGGAGATGAAGACCAGTATAACGGCACACCACGCTTGTATTGCGTTTGCTCCCGAGCATTTGCCATTCAACTGTTGGCGTTCGGCGGCTGCAATTTTAGTCTTCCGGCATCAACGGGGTCTTTTCTGCTTTTAATGTTTTTTTAGATACCACTCTGCTCGCGAATGTTTCTTGTTGCTTTATTGGTGTCTGTGAATGTTTTCCGTTCGCAAAACGAGCGTTTCTTTTCTCATTATTCTTGTTGATTTTCAGTTTGGGAACTGATAAATTTTGGAATACATTGCTTCAGTTTTGCATTATTTTTCTTTCAGAAAAAAATCTCCCGGTTTTTTCTGGGCGTTTAGCGCAAACCTGTTGCTTTTTCGGGTTTTTTAAACCCCAGAATGAGCAACTTTAGGCCAAAAACCAAAAACAAGCAGAGTAAAAAGAAACAGTGCAACAGTTTTCCAATGTGTACAGGACCGGGTTTTTACAAGTAAACGGCAGTGGGATAACAATTGGAAAGCCGTTGTTCAAATTCACGGGACGATATTTTCTTTTTTTGCGCCAGTGTAATTTTGATGCGCTGATAAAATTGTGATTCCACAAGGTGTTGAAGTCACAATGTGGTGAGCTTTTCGTCGACCTATTGTGCATGGGAGAAAATCCGCTTACGTCTCAGTTGTGCAACAATCTACTTTTCCAATCTTTTGGACGTTGTCGTCAAAAGCACAGTGTAAATCGCAGCTGTATCAACAAATTCCAAAAACTCTCATCGTTATCAAAACATCACCGAAAACAGTCGTCGTCTGCTAAATGCTTTTCTTATTGCCATTGTTGGTGTTGTTGTTTTTTTCAAACGGTGTTTTGGTAATATGCCGTTCCATTTCATGTGTTTCCGACATGATCTGATAAATAGCGCACGGTTTTCATGGTAAACAGTTTTCATCTGTTTTTGCGCTCGCTTTCCAATACACAGTGAAGCCTCTCGCTCGCTCAATGGCGCTGGTGTGTGTGTTGATTTATTCATGAGAAAACTGTGCGCGCTGGCAAACGGCCGCGCCTGAGATAGCATGCGAAATGGAAATGCACCACGTTTTCGTTATGATTGCGCATGCGGCGTTGTTGGGATTTTGCGGTAAAACGGCGCGCACCACACGGAATCGTGCGTGCGACACACGAAAGTGCAACACACGCGGCTGTTTGTTGCTGTGATGTTTATGAAATCAGTTTCAGAAAACAGGCTGTTTACATAATGTCCTGAGCAAGGCTCACAGACGAGCTGCTTGTCTTGTATCACCTCCATATTATATGTTTTATCTCCAGGCATTATTCAGAAATTTGAATTTCTTCGGCTCGTTTTTTTGGTTTGAAAAAAACACTAAAAACGGTACAACAGCATTCAATTTCGCGTGATTTGCTGTGTGTTTGTACATGACTGCGGTTCATCAGCATTCGGTGACGTGTGCACGCATTATTCTGATAACGAGTTTCTTTCTTTTTGAGCTGTCGTCCTGACCAAGCCCATAAACCCAAGTAGCCCAAGGTTTTAGGCGATGTTTTTTTAGCCAGGGCTAACCCCAGAAAGTCGTCGAGTAGGGTGCTCATCGAGTTTTCTCTGTCATTAAGTGCTTACACACTCCTCGGCGGGGCTCGATCCCTCGAACGCACAGACAAGAGCCTTAAACGCGCTACCACCAGGCGACGAGGCCACGAAGATGGCCTGGTATATAACTGCTTCTCATGATCACAAACCGTTTTTTTTTATTCGGTACAAACTTGTTTCAGAGCACCACCCACAGCGGATTGCATGAAATACAGCAAATAAACGTCATAATGACGTCATCAACGCCGCGCAACGGCAAACACAAGCACCATTCCGACGACAAGCCGAAGAAGTGCCTTGGTCAGATTCGCTTTCAACTCGATTATGATTTTGAGAAGGGAAATGTAAGCGAATGGGACCGCGGGAAATCTTGCTTCTGGGATGCTTTTGATTTGGGCTCACTCGTTTGGTCTAACCAGCTATCGCGATATATTTGGTGACGATGCAGATACAAACAGTGGTGCAGTAAATGCAGACACTGTGGAAGAAACCAACAAACTTGGTCAGTAAAACTGGTGTTTACTGACTAAGTTGGTCAGTTTGTTGGTCAGTGTTTTCTCGACTTTTTTTCTGTAATCAAAAAAGCATATTTTTCTCATAGCTTTTAGTTTATTTTTCAATCGGGATCAAATCATACGTAATGTTTCCATTATTTAGTGGATCTTTGTGCTTAAACCACTACGTTTTTCGGCTAATCCATCCATGCAGATTTTAAGCAAATGTGTAAAAATCAAGATTCAACTGAATTTTAACAAAAGAGAAGTTTCCAGTTGGCCGTCACCATCCATTCACTCAGCGACTTACCAGCGATGGACCTAAGCGGCACCTCAGACCCGTACGTGAAGCTGTACATTCTGCCGGAGCAGAAGAAAAAGTTCACGACCAAGGTCGCCAAGAAGACGCTGAACGCCGTCTACGATGAAACGTTCAATTTCAAGGTTACACTGGTGAAACACGGTTTTTTAGAGATGAACAGAATTTCGACTTTCATCTATTCTTTTCATAAAAGACCGTTATGGTTCAATTTTGCCGCGATCTTTCAGCTTCCGTACAACCAAGTGCAAGGCAAGACGCTGGTGCTGGGCGTGTACGACTTTGACCGTTTCGGTAAACACGATCAAATTGGCGAGGTGCACATTGACCTGGGCGCCATCGACCTCGCCGAGAACATGGACGTCACGCGGGACATCGAAGAGCCGCCGGTTTGTTATTGTGCACTTAATCGAATGTGTCACACTGAAATGACGTCATTTGTTGAGCGAGAGGCCGGAGCGTGTGCATTGTCGATGGCCTATGCGCGTGCGTTTTAGTAAATGAGCTTTAGGAAAGAAATGGTAAAACGTAAATCCAGCTCCCAAGTAAAAGTAGAGTAAATTTTAAGCCATAATCCAACTCGTCGTCGAGCACTGGTCCTCACATCATACACAGCCGCTTTGATTGTTCGGTTGATCCTGCAAGGGAGCCATTCACACACGCCCGGGTGAACACTTCAGTGGTGTTATAGTGCGCCTTGCCGTAACACCGCCACTGGAGAAAAACGCGAGCTCAAGAAAAAGTTCGAAAAAATTGTTGAGTTAGAAATCACTGAAGAAACCGTTTAAACTACTTAACCAGTGATTGTGGTTGGTAATGGCTTGCGATGCGAGGCAAATTTGGGAGAAGTACCCTGGCATATAGTATGGATGGGGAGGGAGGTCTATGCATCTGCACCGGTTGACTTTTTGAGGGTATTCATGAACCACTTCACAACCAAACCACATTTATTTTCACCGCTCTTTTTAAGTGTTCATTCGTTATTGAAAGTGGGATGTCTGACTCAATCAAATCTATAAATCCTAAACCTCTGTGTCTGATTATTCGCATAAATTACAATATTTTATGGGACTGACTTTACTAAAAACCTGAATAAATCAAACAAGAACTGATTATCCATGCAAATTGGCACACAAACGTTAACGAAAACCGCATCGTGTGTGGTGCAAGAACACACCGGTTGAAAATGTGCAGCTAATGAGCTCTCTGTCTGAAGGCCCGTTTATACCTGACGTATGCGCATACGGCACGTCACGTCGCGTCACAGGACACAGGTCTCGTGTTATTGCATACTACCGTTCATGTCGTCGTACACAAACGTCTGTATGCATGCATCAGGTATAAACGGGCCTTGACTGTGCCAACGTCAATTCGGTGATTTACCTATGGATGTGATGACTAACCGTGTGGGTTCTTAAAAATTAAAACGGAACACCCTTTATTAATGGTCAAACAGAAAACACAAATGGGAACAAAAAGAAATACAAAACACAATACGATTTTAAAAATTGACTACTATGAAGCAGACTATAACCGGAAAAGAAAAACTGGACTGAACAAGGTTTGTGGAAAGCACAAAAGAAGAATCAAGCAATCAAGCCTCAGCAGGCAAAAAAACCGCGTGTGCGTCGTCCCAATTAAGAAATAACGAATCTTTTGGTCATCCTTGATTCACACACCTGAAAGCTTTGTGCAACACGGTCAAGTTGATGAGAGCTTGCATTTTGTCTGTCTCGGCATCTTGTCTGCTGGCATTGATGTTGTCTGTGTGCTCGGCATTTTATCTCGCATTTTGTGTGTCCGTCTGGACTCTTGTCTGGCATTAATCAGTCCGGTTGGCATTTTCTCTGGCATGTGGTCAGCCCGTCTGGCTTTTTGTCTGGTGCATTTTGTCTGTTCGTCTTCATTTAGTCTGGCATAATTTTGGTCTGTCCGTCTGGAGTTTTGCCTGGCGCATTTGGTCTGTGTATTTGGCGCGCTTGTCTTCGTCCGCCCGTTCGGCGCCCTGGCATCTGGTCCGGTCTGAGCGTTTGTCTGCCACGCGTGGCCACAAGCCAACCCAAGCATATTTGTGCTGCCATTACCACCCCCCACCAGGGTTTTACCTGGTATGGCGAATTGCGGAACAATGGTGACAAAAATCGAAAAGTCGATTCTAGGGTAACTTTTTGCGCTGATTGCGAAAAAGTGGGTACCGTTGCGTAATTTTGCTTCAGTGGCCCAAAAATCACGATTTTTTGTTTTTTGGCAGTTTTTTGGGATGTTTTAGGTCCGTGTGGTGTTATACTTGAACGAATCTAGTCAAATTTAGTATCAATCGACTCCCCTTGATTAGGCGAACAACTTTCGTTCATATACCAATACCGTAACTTTACTACCGTAACCTGTAGAGCCCGATTTTTACCATTTTTAACCAATTTTTAGGCGTGAAAGTGGCATTTTTGATCCCTGTGATGTTATAGTGGTTTGGATTCAATCAAATTAAGTATCAATCAATTCCTCTTGGTCAAGCGAACAACTTTGGTTCATATACCAATACCGTAACTTGTCTACCGTACTCATTAAACTACGGTATTTTGCCAATTTTTCACCATTTTCAGGCCAGAAATTGACTTTTCTGCTCCATGCAGTGTTATACTTGAACAAATCTAGTCAAATTTTACATCAATCGACTCCCCCTGATCTGGCAAACAACTTTATTTAAATATCGTAGTCTTTGCTTGACTACCGTACTCCTTAAAGCACGGTATTTTACCAATTTTTCACCATTTTCAGGTCTGAAATTGGCTTTTTTGCCCCATACTTAAACGAGTCTAGTCAAATTTAACATCAATACACTCTCCTTGATCAGTCGAACAACTTTCATTTAGATACCGTAATCATTGCTTGAACACCGTACCCTTAAAGTGCGGTATTTTACCAATTTTTCACTATTTTCGGGACTGAAATTGACTTTTTTGCTCCATGCAGTGTTACACTTAAACGAGTCTAGTCAAATTTAACATCAATACACTCCCCTTGATCAGGTGAACAACTTTCATTCAGATACCGTAATCATTGCGTGACTACCGTACCCTTAAAGTACGGTGTTTTACCAATTTTTCATTATTTTCAGGCCTGAAATTGGTTTTTTTGCTCTATGCAGTGTTATATTAGAGCGAGTCTAGTCACATTTAACATCAATACACTCCCCTTGATCAGGTGAACAACTTTAATTCAGATACCGTAATCATTGCTTGACTATCGTACCCTTAAAGCACGGTATATTACTAATTTTTGCACTATTTTCAGGTCTCAGCATGGCTTTTTTGGTCGATGCGATGTTTTGTTCATTTTTTCTTGTGCCTATTGTGCGGAACTGATTTGTATTGCTGTAATATTCATGTAGTAATGCAAAAACATAACATAACCTAAGCGCAAAAGGTATTTTGAAATGTTTTAAATCTCAACGAAACATGCATACAAAAAAACAGTGAAAAAACAATTTTTCACTATTTTCAGTCCCAAAAATAGTGAAAAATTGGTAAAATACCGCACTTTAAGAGTACGGTGGTCAAGCAATGATTACGGTATCTGAATGAAAGTTGTTCGCCTGATCAAGGAGAGTGTATTGATGTTAAATTTGACTAGACTCGTTCAAGTATGGAGCAAAAAAGCCAATTTCAGACCTGAAAATGGTGAAAAATTGGTAAAATACCGTGCTTTAAGGAGTACGGTAGTTAAGCAAAGACTACGATATTTAAATAAAGTTGTTTGCCAGATCAGGGGGGAGTCGATTGATGTAAAATTTGACTAGATTTGTTCAAGTATAACACTGCATGGAGCAGAAAAGTCAATTTCTGGCCTGAAAATGGTGAAAAATTGGCAAAATACCGTAGTTTAATGGGTACGGTAGACAAGTTACGGTTGGTATATGAACCAAAGTTGTTCGCTTGACCAAGAGGAATTGATTGATACCTAATTTGATTGAATCCGAACCACTATAACATCACAGGGATCAAAAAGGCCACTTTCACGCCTAAAAATTGGTTAAAAATGGTAAAAATCGGGCTCTACAGGTTACGGTAGTAAAGTTACGGTATTGGTATATGAACGAAAGTTGTTCGCCTAATCAAGGGGAGTCGATTGATACTAAATTTGACTAGATTCGTTCAAGTATAACACCACACGGACCTAAAACATCCCAAAAAACTGCCAAAAAAACAAAAAATCGTGATTTTTAGGCCACTGAAGCAAAATTACGCAACGGTACCCACTTTTTCGCAATCAGCGCAAAAAGTTACCCTAGAATCGACTTTTCGATTTTTGTCACCATTGTTCCGCAATTTGTCGCCATACCAGGTAAAACCCTGCCCCCCACGGCGCACGTAACATTTTTGAGACTGTGCGGTTTGGCAACTTGTCGAACTGACGAGCCCGGCGTCGCCGCGGTCTCCGCTTACCGGGCGAAACCGCAAAAAACAGTGTCCAGCCCTCGCGGTGTCAGTCCTCAGTCTGGTCTGCTCTGTCATGGCATGGTGTCTGGCTGGCTTCATGTTGACACCCGGGCCCGTGCGTTGTTGTCGTTGCTTTGTGGTTGGCGATTGTTGCAAGGCGGAGCGCAAGAGGTGCATGGCAGTCATATGGCTGCTTTTCCTGCGAGCTCCGCGACAAATGGTACACGCGTTTAGCGCCGCTGTGTGGCGGATCCCAGGGACGCACCTGCCGGGATGCCAAGGAGCTCCGCTGCCGCCGGAGGCGCGCATTAGCACACTCTGAGATGATCACTCCCAGACAACCTATTTTTGTTCATCTACACATGCTGCATAGTCTATTTTTTTCGGATTTTTGGATAAGACTTTCGAAACAGTCATGCCACACATGCATTGTTGTGTTTGTGCGTGTGTTCTCATTATCGCCGCATCGCATCTTAATGGAATAAAACGCCGCTAGCCAGCAGCATGGCCTGCACACTGCACTGCCAGTGCGGCTGCAAAGCTGCGCCCAGTTTGCATTCTTTTAATTCTCCCATTAGCGGCAGCAATACGAATGTTCGTTCGCCGCAAATGGTCGGTCTGTCGTTGTTTTCTGGTTTTGTTCTTCTCTCGTGGCGGCTCTCTAGTTTTTTCTTGAAGAAAAGTTTCTCTGCCTGTCATAAATAGAGGTCATGGCAAAAATTTTAGTCAAAAATTTTTTTAGTTCGCAAAAATGCATGTATGCGGATGATGAAGCATTTTTCGAAACGTGACAACTTTTGTATTCCATCGGTGCTCAATTTTTTTGTAAAACAAGTCGTCTTGCACAACGCACCATACATTGAACCAAAAAAAGATCCCTTTTTTATTTCCCACTGGAATTATTCCATTCTTTTATGTCGACAGTTCAGTGTTTTCATTTATAGTAAAATTTAATTTCCAACCGCCTCCCGCG
>JASANC010002870.1:0-83433 GCA_030248135.1 Theristus sp. LFF4_11 | reverse complement strand
GTTGAGTAACAGTTGAAACACAAATCTGGTTCATTGCAATGGAAACGGCGGTAAAGGCAATCAGCTGATTGGCTGGTGATCACGCGATGAGTGGTGCATGCATTGCTGTGAAGGCGGAGTCTGTCCTTGCTTCACGTGACTACCAACCAATCAGCTGATTGTTCATAATAATTCAGAGTTCGACTGTATACTCGTGCGTGTGTTGCACTTTCAAAAAGCACACAGCTTTCCCACCGTTCTGTTCGGTTTTTATTCGGCGCTCCTAAGCGTCGAGGCAAATGCACAAGGAAACCGGTTCCAATCCAGCAAGCCGAGTACACAGCGCACCCTTGTAAGCAGTCATGTTCGCGAGCACATGAGCCGTGAGGCACATCGATTTGCAGGCGTGCGTGACGCGCATTGGGTTCGTGTCGCAGGACTCCTCGAAATCCGGCACCTTTAGTCCGTTCTTTCGTAATTCGTCCGGCAGCACGTGCTGCATCGCGATGCTGTACAACGAATTGCTCGACTTGCCGCGCAAGCAGTGGAAACACGCAAACTCTGCATCGGGAAATGGTTTTCAGCATCGGGATTAAGAGCGAACGTTTCGTTGTGTTTGTTGCTCAACGATGATCTTGGTTTGTCTACTCATGGTGTCTAACACTTCTGTGGGATTCTGTCGTGCACTGCAGAATAAAACTGGACTGACTGACTGACCTTTGTCCAACCATCAACATGACGGTTGGCTATTCAAATGAGAACGTCTGCAAACAAGTATTACTGAACAAATGTGTTCAGTTAGACCTTCTCACTGTGTTTGCTGCCTCCGTGGTATGAGTGGTAACTACTGTCTGTGCGCTCGGAAATTTCAGAAACCGCCGATTCTATTCGTTGTTCTTTTCCGTGCGGCATCTGATCAGCATACACTACAAAGAAATGTCCGCCGCCGTGTCCCGTCCCGTGTGGTGTCCAGAAAAAAGTAGATCAAAAAATTGAGTCCAATGGTCGCACGATATGTACATGGACACGGCTGAGGACACGGTGGATACGGTGGCACGAACACGGATGCGCAACGGGACATTTATTTTTAGCTCGCAACATTTGAGAATTAAAAAAGTATCAGAAGTAAAAAAAGAGTAACCGGCGCGCGACCAAATTTAAAATAAATAAAAAAACTAAAAAAATTCACCAGCCGCATTCGTGGCAACTGACATGAGCAACGACACCCAAACGCTCAAAAGTGCCGAACGACTTTGATGCAGCGGAATCCTCATCATTGTTGGACTGCTACACATTGCTTGCGTCGTGGGGCTTTAAAAGTGTCACGTATGCACGAAATGTTACGTTCAACGCCGAAAAAAGCCAACTGTTCTCACAAAAAAACACCCTGCAGCTGGATGAACAATTTATTCTGTTCGACCAGTGACGATAACATTCATGCTTTGTCAGTCATTCGAGAAGTTTATTATCGTTTTCGTGTTTTTGTTGTCCTTGGTAACCCAGTAAGCACGTGTGTGTTATGCCTCTGACTGCTGACAACAAGTGGAAACAACAACAACAACAAAACACAGAGAAAACTGATAAACTGCGGCTGGTCTGCTTTCGTACAGTGCTGGTTCCACTGGTGTATTGATTGTGCGTCAGCACACAGCTGCAGAACGGAAAACGAGTGAAACAAACGATTTTTCATTTGATTGAAGTTGCTATTGGTGCCACCAGTAACATTGGTTTTTTTAGGGGGAGGGGGTTCCATTGATTTTGTTTGTTGTTGGTCAGTGCACGCTTAGAAATGTCCGAACTCGTGTCCCATGGCATGTCCCACGTCGAGTCCGGTCCCGGAATATGAATTGGAATAATAAGTTTTTGTTTTCGGGACATCGCGCAGGACACGACGCGGGACACGCCACAGGACATGAGTTCGGACAGGTTTTTTTCAGAGTGTGTGCTGAACAAACGAACTACATCGATTAATCGAAATTCACATGCATTTGCGACCAACAGTATCGCAACATCGAAATCCACCGGCCGTTTTTGCAAATCTCAACATTTTGATTCCTCTGTTCATCAATTCAAATTGCTCTTTCAAAAAAAAATAATTGAGATTTTGAACAATCAAAATAGCGGAACTAGAGTAAGGCTAACAGTTACACCCCTCCCCATTTACTCTCCAAAATTCAATCACTCACTATCCCTCCCAATAGCCTCTCAAACAAAGATCTTCAGATACGTTGTTGAAAATGAATATTCAAAATTTTGGGAATATAAATGAAAACAAATAATCTCATGAAGCAACCGCAAACAATGGCATCATCATACGGTCAATATGGACTGAATAACACAAGAGCACCCAAGGAGGACGGTCAATTGAAAATCGCGCATGGTTCCAGCGAGTTACAGTGTTGCGGCTTTAACCCCCCCTCAAATGGACTCCTTCTAAAGTGGCTTGGCCACAAGCACCAGGGCCATAACCCCCCCCCCCCCCCCCCGGAAAGCATGGATTTCCGTCTTGAATCGCCTAATTGAATACATTTTCTCACTAATTGTGTTGATAAACCGATTTATGATTCCTTGCACCAGAATTCCTGGTCACTACGCCCCACCCAATCCGTGTTTCTTGTGACGGATTATATAGATTTTTTATAAACTACTGCCCATTGTTTTGAATTCATTGATTGTATTTTGTGACAATATGACGCTTGTTGTTTTTGGCGTATTGCATAATGCAACCATGATTTTATCCATGCGTTTTGCATAAAAAAATCCACCCCAGCCAATTTGGGTGCTTTTTGATTACACGGTTTATTTACCGTATATCCATTGGAGTTTGAAGTGGTGAGTCATTTATTCGTTTAATAATTCACGCACCGGTTCCAGAAACCATAAAGTTGCACACTCGGGCGGACTCATGTCAATTTGATTTTTGTTTCCATAAAATAATCCAAAAGTCCGTTTTTAAAGGTTTTTCGCGTTTTTCTTTGCTTTCCAAAAGACGTCATCTCAAAAACGTTTTTTTTAGTAATCGACAAACGACAAAACCCCAAAAGGTTTTTATATAGTGCCCAAATAATAAATGGATGCATAAATAAACAAATCAACTTTAAAAAAACATGACAAATATGTTGACAAAAGGGCACATTGGACTAAACGCGAGTTTTGCGACACACAACGCTCACTCAAGAATTCGCATGTGCACATGTATGCGGCGCACACCATTGGCCTCTAAAAACGTTGCTAAACGACACAAAATTCAGTTCACAAAAGACTCAAGTGGCTGTATTCATAACAATAATGAAACGTTTTTCGAATAAATCTGTTTGCACGCCCCTGAATATCAAAGTTTTGTTCGTGTTCAATGTCGCGACAGAAAGGTTTATGAAAAATAATTCATAGGTCGTCGTCTGTTGCGGTTGTGCTCACGTAATGTGATACCTCAGAAGTTTCAAGTTCCCCTGAGGCATTTTCAATTGAATTACCTGGCAAGGATTTGAACCTTTGAAAATTGTGCGCCCTGGACGACTGCGCTACGCTCACTGTTCTTGGCTTGGAGAGAGGTTTGTAAGAAACAGTTAAGTTTATGAGATGGCGCAGTGCGAGAGAACAAGGTGTCAGGATCGTTTAGTGTCCACAATGCAATGACAATTTCCCCCTTACTCATTTCCTTGACTTGATATTCCATTCAAATGTGTCATATGCATGTGTCATATGCATGTGTCGAGATTACGGTATTCGAAGAATTTATCAACGTCATACATGCACAGTAGTCTTCAAAATAACAAATGAATGAATTTCAGCAAGAAGTGATTGTGTAAACAAACATTTTTAGCATTGTGTTCTAATATTTTTGGTGGAAACCGTCACTTTCGCTAACTTACTTGCAGAGTTGTCAGCAATATTCTTTTTTTATATCATTGGTTTTTTGTTAATTTGAAAACCGCGCAACCATCAGCGGCAGCATGTTCCAACATTTTCGTCACAAATTCGGCATTTGCATCATCACCATTAGTCATAAAAGACTCAAAAAGGGTTGTGAACTTTATCATTAACTCAAGTGGCTTTCACACTTCATAACCACTGCGGTTAGCTTTATATGCATTCCATAAATTGTTCTCAACGAAAGCATTTTTTTGTGGAAGCTAGAAACAAGAACCCTTGAACCCTTTTTGAAAAAACTGAAGAAGCACTGTTTTCAGCCTTTTAGCTAGCAAAACGGTCATTCATTATAACCGAAAGTTGATCAAACAATAACAAATAAACATTCCTTTTTTTGCTGAGGTAACACAGCCTCCGTGTGATAATGTGCTGCCAAAAAAAACTCGATATCAGGTTACAAAGGCAACAAACAAAACTGAAAGTTAAAAGAAAATCATAGTAGCTCACAATTCACCACATAACTCGTCTATTCCGTGAAAATATGCATAAATTAATGTCGTTTTTATAAATCGCCAAACAAAATGTTATTTACAGTAGTCGTCCGAGACAGGTCGCACATCACTTTGTTTGACTGCTTTTAGGGTGCAGTACTACAGTCCAGCCGTGAATGTTAGCTGCGAGCAAAACAACCGCCTTTTTTCTTTAAACAAGGTCGTTATAATTTGTGTTCATTTTTGTATTTGAACTCTGCCCATTGATATTTGCATTGATGACCAGAAAAAGTTCATTTGCGGCCAAATATTGCTGCACCTAACAGTTTTTTCGCTGATTGTTTGCTCAGATTTCAGTTCAAAGATGAGCTACCACCTTCCCCGATGTGTTTACATTGCGGCTGGTGTAAAAGGTGCAACTAAATGGGGCTAAGAGAGAAGCTAAATTTGCTTTCACAGGTTCATAAAAGGCAGCAGGGCAAAACCAAAACAGAAGAACTCAAAGAAGAAAAAACACAACATAAGATGGGTCTGCGATCAATTTCGACACAAAGGTTTTGCTGATTTTGCGGAACGAAAACAAGGACGTTTACGTTGCTTGAACGCAAATGTCTTGGGCACCTAACTTTCTGCGATTACTGGTTTCAAGTTTCCATTTAGCGGTTGAACATCTTTGATTCGAATATGACTTTTCTGTTGTGTTTAATCCCGGATTAATGTTGTGACTCTGATGTCCAGTACACACATTACTTCTGTGTCCACAAAAAAGAGCAGCATGTTTTAGTGTGTGGTTTTACAGGATTAAAAATGAATAAACGAACTAACTGTGGCGGCAGAATGAACCAGAGAAAACGTTTTATTGCTTTTCGCACACTACCGTAACCCTGAGTCTGAGCTCCGCCAAACCAAGCACACTGCAAACACTGTGTATTCATCCGCATTGTAACTCAATTTCAAATTACATGTCGTTCCCAATAAACATGATCTGTTTCAAAATCAAATCTGAAAAGCGCGGCCAATGATAAAGCCACGATGTTGCAAAACACGAAACAGAAAACAGCCGGGGCCACGTTGTTGAAAAAGAAAAAAGAGAAAAAAAGAATCGAAATTCGCCACCCGCTGGCCAGTGCACCAGCTGCAACGAGAGGGCGTCTGCTTAACGAGCAAAAACCTCACCGCTTCATTTTTCATTTTCCCCATTTTTTCCCAAAACACCACTCGAGTGAGGAGTGTGTGATGGAACCGATTAGTGATGACTTGAATGCGCGGCACTTCAATTCAAGTATCATGCATGTTGTACGACAGAACCTGTAGAAATTACAAAAGAGAGCGGATTTTCGGTACTCATTTTGAGGCGTGAAGTATCATCCACTTGTGAAACCGGGCAGTATCGACTGTATATACAGGGTGGATTAGCGGGATCTCCGATCAGCTTGCCCCGGTCCAGGCAGGGGGGCTGCAGAGCCCGCGCGCCCCCCGGGGGTGTCCCCTCTCTGTCTCATGTTGTCATATCAATCGATCATCGATACACTAATTTAGCACCTAATATCTGCAAATCAGGTGTGAAACACAAATCGAAATGAATGGAAAAGGTTGTAGCATGGATGAACTCGCGCGCTTTATTCATCGGTTCATTTGTATCCGGTCACGAAGCAAAAGAAGGGAAACAAAGCAGTGTGAAAAACATGACAACACGGCGGGGGACTAGCTTTGCTGTCTCACTGATCTTGATTGGAAAATCGTTGGTTCCGTTACAATTGGACAATTATTTTTTTGGGGGATGTGGACGTGAAAGCACTGGGTGATGTTTGTGTTGCGTGTTTTCTATTTCGCATCGTTTCACTCCGCCATCCCGATTCTTTTGTGCCCAAAAATCATCATTGTCTCTGTGTTGCAACTCATGTGAGCGCGCCTGTCTGTCTGATCGACCAAAATACAAAGACCGAAAAAAAACACGCAAAAAAGTAAAAAAAAATCCGCGCAGTTTTCTTGTTTTCATTTGTCGCGTGTCATTGGGCCTGTCCATTGTTTTCGTATTCTCGGTTTCCGTTGTGTCGATAATTTCGGTTACGATGTCCGAAAAAAGCACTTTCCTGAAGGCCACGCAGTTGTTCGTTTCTATTGGACGATGATACAAGCCAATTGCGCATGAAGATGAAAGTTCTTTTTTATACATTTCTTTGCTTCATGTGTCTGTCAATCAAAAACCGAACTCGTTTTTCTTCAAGTGTCCCATTGTTATTGCGTTTTCAGGTGT
The DNA here is from genome assembly GCA_030248135.1 of Theristus sp. LFF4_11. Classification (NCBI taxonomy): domain Eukaryota; kingdom Metazoa; phylum Nematoda; class Chromadorea; order Monhysterida; family Xyalidae; genus Theristus; species Theristus sp. LFF4_11. The sequence goes on along the minus strand of JASANC010002870.1, from coordinate 76,836 downwards.
GCATCTTTTTGACGCCCTTAGGTCAATTGCCGGAAAAAAAATGTTTTTGGTTCTCTTTTTGACTTTTTTCCGGGGTCAACTTTGTTGCAGATTGTGCAAACAAAAAAATGTTCCACACTGGAATTCCAGCGGTATTGACGAGCCGAACTATAAATCCTGTTTTTTCATGCATGAAAATTATGAAAGATACAAACGATTGAAAGAAATCGCCAGTGTGCACAATGAATGGACTTATGCTTTCAAGCTCAAAGAATGAAACAAAATACGACACTTCCGGGTTCAAGAAAAGCTCGGCTTGTGACAGAAAAAGTAAAACTTTGAACGCGACTTGCAAACAATGACAAAATCACGAATATAAAATAAAAATAAAATAAAAAAAAACAAACGACAATAATAAAACTATATGATTTCTTTGGTTCAGCTGCACATGATTTCGTGGTTGACAAAAGTTTACAACATCATAAATCATTTCAGAACAAAAAAGTGAAAATTTCGACCGCACACACTGAAAACTATTTTGAAAACGTTGCAATATCCTACACTAAGCTCGGTTATGCGTGGATGTCCATATACAAAAGCTATTTTCAACAAAAAACAACAATAATTGCACTCAGATCGAGACGACCAGTCATTTGCGATGGTCAAAGTTTCCAGTCGCTGCGGTCGGCCAATCGCACGCCCATGGCCGTGGTACCCCGTAGGCGGTGTAGGCCGGGGCACCGTAGCCCGCGAACGGGGACGGCTGGAGGCTGTTGAACGTGGAGGAGAAAGCGCTCGCGGACACCTGCAGGAAGTGGAGGTGAAATTGGTGGGGAAATGGTAGGGGAGAATTGTGGCAAGAATGTCAAAATTTGTTGAAGAAAATCAAAATCAAAATGTCGAAATCATGTTGAAGAAATCCAAAAGTGCGCAAGCTCCGTCAGTGGAAAATCCAACAGCTGGATAGCAGTTTCTTGTTGCAGAAACTACAACTGCGCTAAAGATTCTTCGTTCTTTGGCTGCGATAAAGTGCAGTGCAGCGCGTCGGGCACACAGTAAGAAAAGACACGATTCACGCCGATTGATACCCCAGAGAAATTCAGCAATAATCAGCAAGTGACGCTGTATCTTCAAAGTCCAAAATCAACGCCACAAACCAGCGCGCTCAGCGAACCTGCGGATTGAACATCGCCTTTCCGAGGTCGTTCGCCGACGCAGCCGAGATCGGCGAAATGTTCAGCGTGTTCGCGCCAAAGCCCGGGTGGCCGGGGTGGAACGGCGCGTACCCGGCCATCGGCGGGTACCCGGCGGCATAGGCGGCCTGCTGCTGCTGATGGTAGCTCTGCTGACTGTGCATCTGCTGCTGATGATGTGTCTGCTGATGATGATGATGCTGTAGATGTTGCAGATGTTCCGGCGTCAAATCGGGCGTCGTCGTGGGACTCGCGATCGAGCACACCTTCATGTCGACTGACTTCAGATGACCGTGGTGGTAGTTGTTGTTCAGCAGTTTGCTGCTGTTCCCGTTGTTGTTGCTATTGTTGCTGATTCCCGTGCTGCCCGTCGCGCTCGTCGGACTGTCCTCGTCGTCCAGTTCGTGCTTCGGACTCCCGGCCGCATCGGAGCCGGACACGTCGCCGCGACAGGCGCCATTGCCGACCATTGATTTCTCCTTGTCTTGGCGTTTCATTTTGTACCGGTGGTTTTGGAACCAGATTTTCACCTGAAATTGAAGTTTTGAAGGTTTGTTTTTGTTGTTGCGGTTATAGATCTGATGTTTCTATCCATCAATCCATCCATCCATCCATCAATTTATTCCACCAAAATCAGGAAACTCCAATAAGACAGTGTGAGCAACATGTTTATAAATTTTGGGTTACTTTTTCCGAGCAGGACGATTAACCGACTGATTCACTGAAAGCAGGTGGTAAACGGCTTCCCTGTACCTGCGTCGGTGTCAGTTGTATCATTTGCGCCAGTTGCTCGCGTTCCGGCGCGCTGAGATACTTTTGAATCTTGAAACGACGCTCCAGTTCGTACACTTGCGTCTAAAAAAAAGTTATCTAAAAATGCAGAAGACACATATAAAAGGTGGAATATGCGTATTTGTGTAAGCAAGCAGTGCGAAACTGGGCACGGCAATAGAATTGAAACAGCCTTTTGAATCAAACGCTTCAAGAAGCCCCGTCGGTTTGTGTGAATCATGTTTATCGGAACCTTGCACGTTTTTGAGATTTTACGACCTAGGTTCGCTGATGTTTTGCCCAGACTATAAGATCTGTCTGTGGTAAAACACATTCGGCAGTTCTGCCTGGTGTCCGTCGCACTGACAAGCCAGGGGGCACCGCGGTATGCGTCTACCTGGCGAAACCGCAAACAGCGAACTTCATGTTTTGTGGTCTATTGACCAAAACTAAAACAGCACTACTGGCATGAACCATTACAATCCCATGTGGCCTGCCGACCTGTGTGAACAGCACCCGCCGTTTGCGTCGCTGAGACATGGGGAATTGAATGCCGCTGCCGAGGGCGCTGTTGAGTCCGGCCGCCATGGACATCGCTGCTGAGCTGGGCGACGAGAACCGGCTGACTGGAAAGGCAATGAGACTTTGAAATATTTGGGAATTGAAATTGAGGGGGGATCGATTGAGAACGGATTGATATGGAGAGTGCTGTGATCTTCCTGTTGCTAGCAGTCAGAAGCGCTGTGAACGACAACTAAAGCCTATTTTGAGATTTGTCTCCGAACAAGCCGTGAACTAACTGGAGCCAACCGAACCTAACCATGAACTTTTCCGGTGAATCGAAAATCGAACAGGATCTAAATGCCCGTTCATACTAACGTATGCGTATACACGGCACAGCACGTCACGTCACGTCAGGTCAGGTCGTGTGTTTCAGCCTGCTACCGTTCATGGAGAGGTACGTCAGCAGACGTCAGTATGAATGGGCCTTAAGAATTCATCAAAAAAAGTCAAAATTTTGCTGAAGAACTGTCCGCCCACTCACAGTTGAAGCGCGGATCGGAGCCGTACCAGGCAGCCGCCGCGGCGCCCGGGTGATGTGCAGCCGCATAGCTGCCGAAATCGGTGGTGCCACCCGGCTGGTACGTTGAGCTCGTCGAGAACGCGGTGGGCGGAGTCAGGTAGGGATTGTGACTGGTGCTGCCGCTGGTGGTGTTGTGGCCGATGGACGGATGCAGACCGCCGACTGGGGTGCTGACACCTGGGACATTCGGTGAAGGTTATACAATGTGATCGGTGGTTGAGGCAGAATTTTGGCAGTGAACGTGGAGTTTGGTTAATGAACCAAGCACAGGCGGGTTTGCTTGGTGAATGAAGTTCGGTTTGGTCCAAAAATCAAGTCCAAGCTCATCAGTTCGGAACTCGAGCCGAGGATTCGGCATCTGGTATCTTTGTCTTGCACTTGCTAAACACAAGTCGTTTTTTTGGTCCAAGTTACCGAACCATACTGAAAACTAAGTGTAAGGTAACATGTTCAAAAGCAAGCGGCGGGACTTGAAACCCCTCGGCGGGGCTCGATCCCCCGAACGCACAGACAAGAGTCTGACGCGCTACCACCAGGCCACGAGGCCACTAGGTGGCTGCTATACCGCAGCGCCATAGCGACTAGGCTACAACCTACAGCACATGTTGTCACAAAAGTGATTGCGCTGCAACATACAAGCCGTGTCACAACAACAAGCCATCATCGCTAATCCGGTATACTACAACAACACTGACCTGTCACTCCAGTCGGCACATCAGCCGGCGGTGTATAGGAGCCAGCCGCTAGTGTTGAGAACGCAGCGTTACTGCCAGCGCCAATGGCAAGCACGGCGGCGGCAGCACTGGTGGATGTGCTGCTATTGCCATTTGAACTGTTGTTATTGTTGTTGTTGTTGTTGTTACTATCGATGTTCATGATTCGCGCGCACGCTTTTAAGTTCAGAAGTTTCGAAATCGTTGTTGTGTTTCGCTCGAGGGGGCTCTTCTGTTCTCGTTAGAAGATGGTCTGAAGTAGGTTGTTATTTCGTTCCTCAATTATTGTCTGCCTGGTGGAAACTTCAGTTCTTGGACACTTTAGCTTCTCAGAAGTTCTTCAACCGCTTGAGAAGACCACTAGCATTGAAGGTGTATGACGGAAAAGGTATTACACCCGTGAATACGTGGTTTTCAATTGTACTTTGCAAAGTGGTGTGTGAGCAGCTCTCGTAAGGTTGAAGCGCCATTTCGAGTGACACCTTCATAACGACAACAACAACACATTTCACACACAAAAAAAACATTCCAAATAAGCGCATTTGAAATTCGCGGTAATAGCGAAATCGACAAGAAGAGGGTTGGTTGAAGTCTTCTTGAACGCGCATAGCGAACTTTCGAAAAGTTTGTTTAGTCGATGGCAAAATTGATAAGGGTGTTTATGTGTGTGGCCAGTGGTGATGGAAACACAGATGAGGCAATTAAGTGCGTAAGCATCTTTGCGAAGAGGCGAAGAATGATTTTCAAGTGTGTTCCAGACATTTACAGACAGTGGGAAATCTTCATAATCAAGCGCGTTCACTTAAACGAACAAAAATGTGGAGACTCGATGTGATTTCTTGTTATTTGAAAATTACTGATTGAACCATGCATGTGTGCGTGTGTCGTATCACATCACCGATACAACTTGCGCACAACACATACACATAGACAGAGTATGTAAAGTGGACTCTCAAAAGCAAAACGAGCACCAACTAGAAATATCTAATCAAACGATAAAACTCTAACCAAACAACTTCAAATTCAACTCAACCAACCAACCATGCAGCGGGGTTATTACGAAAAACTGAAGTGCGTTATTCACGAAATATTATAACTTTCAACAACAACCCTAAAATGAGCGCGCCAGATATCGAAACGAGTCCAAGTGCCAATACAGAACACTCAAGTGAGAGAAAAAAAACCTGCGTCGCGCGGTTCGAGTATGCGCGCGCACCCGGCACTGAACTCCGCCCACCGGCGCCAAGAAACGTGCTGATTGGTTGCGTTGGTTGTTGGTGATTGGTTGATTGAAGGGGACCGTGCGCGAGACGCACACACGATGCATAAGAGGGCGGGCGTTTTCGTGTGCTGCGATTGAATTGTGTCACCGTAAGAAAATATTACTCAACAACTGCACTTCGATCTCTCAACTGAATGGTTTTTAGTGAGTCCGTGTTCCTTCGATGGTAATGTCCTAGTCTGAAGACGTGCACTGTGTTAAAACACGGCAATGTTGCATATCGTAACAAACAAAATGTACTTGCGACGCAATATCGCATGTGCGTGCGCCTGGTTTTTTCTTGCTGTGCATGTGCAACATTACAGTGAAACCAAGTGCACTGTCGACAAGGATTTACAGTCGAAACTCAGCAATTTGCTGGCAATTGACTAGTTGTTGACGCATGTTTAAACATGTTTTTACCGCATATAATTTTCTTTGTGACGATCAATTGATTGATTAAGCTTTTCAGCCTTTGTAAAAAAAAAATTTCGTCCAAGTTTCGATGGAATCCGTTTTATTCAACTCGAATTTCAACCACACAGCATTATTGCTGCAACTGTCAATTGTGTATGTTTGCTGAGCATTCCAGATTTACGACAATTAACGAAAAAGAAACAAAAAAGGGCATTTGGATGACAGATGACAGGGCACTTGTCCGTTGCTGCACAATGATTGTAGCCATCCCGTGCGCGGTTTGTTTGCATTGGCGTGATTTCCTTTTGTTTGTTGCAACAAAGAAAAATATGGCATGTAACAGATTGTGGTGGTCATTTGTTTGTGACAAAATGGAGCAAAAAACCTCCATATCACAATTGAACGAATCTTATTTACTCAAAGACGACAAATAAAAAGAGGTTGTTGTATGCTAATGGCACGCGCAACCTGTCAGTTAATAAATCGTTTATTGTTACACACAATCCATGCCTTACCGACAGCTCTCTTCCATTCTTTGACAATCAACCAATCAGCGTGCTGGTTAACAATAGGACAATGAAGTGCATTTTATTTGATTCTTCGCTTTTGTGCAACGGCTGTTGTTGGGGTTCTCAAAAGTGATCGGTTTGCTGCGAGAGTCAGCAAAAACAAATTTCGTTCAATTTTGCTCGTGATTTTTGCTTTTCAAACGTTACTGAGGTGAATTTCTCTTACGATACTATAGGTATTACAGAACAAATATCCGCAGTAGCAGAATACCCGTTTCAGCTGAGGCGAGACAGCGTTCAAAACCCGGTCGAGGCTTTCTATTGCTGCTGCACAAATGCACATTTTTGTTCCAATAGCAATTAAACAACAATAAACATTATCCGGTTCGTGTAATCGGATCTTGAGAGAAAAGAGTGCCTTTTCACTTCGAGTGTCCTTTACCGTAGCGGCGCTACCGGGTTTGCCGAATTAAGATTGTTATTGATATCTCGTTTTTTGCGTAATAACAGCTCAATGGACAGAAGACAATGCTAAAATCGACCTTAAAAGTGCGCAAATATTGACGCAATAATACTAAATTATTGTTTAAAGAAGTCCGCCCGGACGGTTTGTAAGATACTCAATGGCGCCATTGGGAGCCAGGTGGTTAAGAAGTGCATAAATGATGTTTCGTGACGCGCAAGAGTAAAATGATATTCATTGAATCGATTTATTGGCTGTTAATTGGCTTAAAATTGCGTTTTTTGTTTCCGTTTTGCTAGGGGATTTTTGCTCTACACGACATCTGTGTGTGATTCATATTGTCGTTTGACATGTGGGTATGTAGATTCAATTTCAGTCACTGACACAAGCAAGCGTCAACCAAGCAAACGATAAAAAAACTAGACCGAAACGAAAGATTAAGAAAAACATGTGCTTCGAAAATCCACTGACATATTTCGGTTTAAGTGCACAGTTACCATAATCATGATTCAAATCTTGAACAACTTCCTGTGTATCACAATTTTCTCAACGGTAACGTGCGTTGTTCGAGACGTAATCAACCGTCGACCTACACACCAAGACACCGACATGCCCCACTTGTCACACGTTGCCTCATCACACTGTATGCCGAACTTTTCTCAATATTTTCTCAATATACACAAGTTCTCATTGTCTGACCGTCGATATGGTCGCGGACGAGTACGTCCTTCTGCTGGCGGGCCGTCACCATCCGTGGTGGGCGGTTGTTGTTCGGGCGCGCACTCTCGCACCACCCACTGAGGCACGCCGTTAAATCGCAGAATTCGCCGATCCGATTCTGCAGAACTCGTCACGCTTGTAGGTTTTACAGGTCAACTGTTCAAAGTGTAGCTTTTCAGTTGCGTGCAAGGCGCATCGAGGAGGGACGATGATGCGACTCCTGGCGGCTGGGTGGTTGGTCTCGGTTGAACTGATGGTGGTTCGGCATCCGAGGTTTGTGGAAATGAGGTTTTGACGTTTCAGGGTACTCAGCGAATGTGGGAGCTGTGTTCGTGGTCGAACGATTTGGTGGTGCCGGCGTGGTCAGAGGCGCGCGCGAGGCGGAGTCACGTAGGGTGTCCCGATTTGGTTGTGGACCCTTCACAATCGTAGAGCATGTTCAGTTCAGCAATGTCCGTGGCGTTGAGCGTCTTGTTTGTGTCTTCTTTTAGGAACAGCTACAGCCCGAGATTTCGTAAGTTTATTCGACGAAAGCAAATGACCAACTGGACGGTATTTTGACCCAAATAAAAACAAGAACTAGAAGATTTGTGAGCTGTTTTCAACAACAACCATGATGGCACATGCATGTGACATACAGTACTTTTCGAGCAAAATAAGCAATAAATGAATTCCAGAAAAATCTTGTGAGAAATCAAAATTTCACCGACAAAACGCAACTCTGCTTTTGAAACTCTGTCAGTTTTGGCGCGAAAATCACTTGACTTTCAAATTTTCCAACACATGAAAAAAATCGTTGCGCGTCACGCGCACTCGCACCACCCGGTACTGCAGGTGCTCTCATCACAGTAGCTGCCGATCCGTCGGCAAAACTCGTCTCGACCGTACTTCTGGCAGCCGAGGTCGCCAGGTGGCGGTGGCGTGACGATCGGCCGCGGCGGTGTCTGCCAGCTGGGCGCGGTGTACCACGGGGTGGACGGGGTACTGCGGCTGGGGATGGTTGACGGGGTGCCGCGGCTTCGGGTGTACCGTGGAGTTGACGGGGTACCGCGACTCGGAGTGGGCCACGGTTTTGGCGTGACCGGTTTTGTCGGTCGCGTCGGTCGTGTCGGTGGGTTTGTGTTCGTGTCGCAGTTGTACAGCATGTTGATCTCCTTAACGTCGGTGGGACTGAGCGACTTTGACGTGTCTTCCTTCAGATACGCTTGATAGGCCGGCTTCGACGCGCGCATCGTGATCTTACCTAGGGATGGTAAAAAAACCGGTTTTATTTCCGTTTTAATACGGTTTTTTCCCAAGCCAACCGTAATCTGACCGTTGATGCCGAATGCGTTCTCCGGGTAGTGCATGACGGAGTTGTAGTCGTACGCGGTGCCCTGGATGTCTGCCTCTGCGGTGCTGTACTTTTTGTACAGTTGAACTGCAATATCACAAATCAATCAGATTACAAGCCGATATTGTGTTGTTGAAAAAAAAACGCAGCGACACCGGCCGCAGAGACGAGAACAGGAGAGACGAGACGAGATTGGCGTGGTAAACTTGGGAACTTGTACACCATACCCATGTGGGGTACCAATGTGCGAAGCCCTCAAACCGGTGGGCAGTCCGCAAGAACAAACTTTGCGCGCTTTGCTTCATTGCACCGGCTGCCTTGCAAATGTGCACAGCCCTCAAAATGGTGCACAGTCCTCAAGCTGGTGTCGCCAAAATGCGACCTCTCAAAAATTTCCTGCGGGCTGCACACATTGGTACCGCACACCGTCGCCCGGGTACACCGAATGGGAGGGGTGTAACAAACGAAAAACGGGCAGAGAAGAAAAACAAACAGCAGCAGACGCACTGGCCCAGTTCGGCTCGATGTTCTCCTTGACGAGCTCGATGTTGTCGTCGCGGTCGGGTCGACTGTGCTCGTGGTAGAAGCCGATGGCGTGCATGAGCTCGTGCGTGATCTGGTACACCCACCAGCAGCTGGTGACGCCCGGCGTGCCGCGCATCAGCATCAGCTTCTGACCGCCGTTCTCTGCAACAAACACATTGCGGGCATTCATGCAGCTGCATTCATGAGCTGGCATTCATGCGTCTGCATTCATGAGCTCGCATTCATGCGTCTGCATTCATGAGCTGGCATTCATGTGTCTGCATTCATGAGCTGGCATTCATGCGTCTGCATTCATGAGCTGGCATTCATGTGTCTGCATTCATGAGCTGGCATTCATGCGTCTGCATTCATGAGCTGGCTTTCATGCGTCTGCATTCATGAGCTGGCAATCATGCGTCTGCATTCATGAGCTGGCATTCATGCGTCTGCATTCATGAAAGAAAATAGTGTCCTTTGTTTTAGTTGTGAGACTGAATGCGCGTCTCTGAAGACGTCGAAAAGACATCAGTTTCATACCCGATGTGGCAATTCAAAATAGTCCCATCAGTGACTCAGTCACCAATTTTGAATTCCCGTGTCATGCATGAAACTGCTTACCAATCTATGCGCGCATCGAGTCTCGAAACCAAAATAAAAGATCATATATTTCCCGCCACAAACTTTCGCATTCGAGACCCCTTGTCCATCTGCATTGGCTGTACTTGACACGCCCAACGTTCGACAGACAGCCGGTGCCATCAACGATCGTCACCCACCACGAGTCGCCCGGTTGCTTGGGACGGATGGTGAAGCAAGTCTTGGAGTTGATTGTGTCGACCGCCTTGTTGAATGGCGTCATGCTGGCAAAAAAACACGCTAAAATCCATATAGGAAGCGTCAGGTGACGTCAAACACCGCCAGCTGGCACTGAATACCGGGTGGGCGAGAAGTAGTGGGCCATCTTGATTGCGTATAACTCTTCAACATAGCTTTGCCAATTTTGTTGAAATTTGTCACTTATATACACCCAAAAGTCTGACTGAGCTCTGTGCAAATTTTCTGCTTAATCCAAACGAAAGCGCTTGCTAAACGCTGAACAAAAAAACGTAATTTGTGTCTAAATAACGCCACAAAACAATTTGGAAAGTGTGTTCAGTTGACAACCAATCCTGAAGTTGTGCATGACTCAAGCGATAAACAAAGAATGGGACAGAAGAGGACGGGGAAGAAAAAATTCTTTGTCAATTTGACCGTTTGTGCGACGTTTCCAACCGTTTTCTAACAACAATACAGCAATCTGATTCTTTTAAACAGTGACAAAAAATAAAGACATTTGAAATTCTAATCGATTACCGACAAAAATTGGCTTGATCGCGCGGTTTTTCCTGTTCCGGCAAATAGAAAGATCCAATTAAAAGGGCGGTGGCGACGCAGCCGCAAGCCAGTTAAAGCGAGTTACTGGCGGCCACTTTTACCAGATCCATGGGTAATAGTTATGGGCAATACCTCGACCGCGCCAACCACACACCAGCGAAACACGGGGGACGCACAGGTTACACCTGCTCCGGCAACCCCAAAGCCGGATTCGGCCACCCCCCCCACGCCCCCCGGGTTGAGCCGGCGGTCTTACAGGCTTCGCTTACCCCCAAAGAGCTATGGGAGCTGTGAATCGCATGAATCAGCAGCTTGCCAGATCGTTTTGCTATACAAGAAGTTCGCTGTTTGCGGTTTCGCCAGGTAGACGCATACCGCGGTGCCCCCTGGCTCGTCAGTGCGAAGGACACCAGGCAGAACTGCCGAAGCTGTTTTACCACAGACAGATCTTATAGTCTGGGCAAAACATCCGAATCCGTTTTGAAAAGTGGTCAGTCAAAAAGACACAAAATGCGCTCACGTGCATCCGCAACCTGTAGTTGACACGCTAAATTGGTGCGAAATACACCATTTTTTTGCAGCGGCGGCAATTAACAACAATCGGTGCTTGTATACATAGTATGTTTGTTTTAAACCTGTCACTTATGTAGAATACAGAGCATGCAAACTCACATCGCTCATAACATTTGCCTTAAAAACAAATTTACATGTAAGTCCAAGTTTTTTGTTCAAAAAATAAAAAGAGGGCGGTGGCGACCCAGCCACAAGCCCCTATTACCATGGGTAATAGTTATGGGCCTGCTTCATCCGTGCCAACCACACACCCAGCGAAACACGGGGGACGCACAGGTTACACTGCTCCGGCAACCCCAAAGCCGGACTCGGCCACAACCCCCGGGTTTAGCCGGCGGCCTGGCTTCGCTGCCCCCGGAGGAGCTGTGAATCGCCAGAATCAGCAACTTGCCAGATCGTTTTTATAATAGTTGACTTGGTGTGAAACACGAGCCTTATCGTTCGGTAGTCAGCACCAATCGATAAGGTGCCCCTTCGTATGTTTCATTGTGTGCCGATTTTTGCATGTCCAGTGTGTACAGTGACAAGAAGCGTATGCATTTCTAGCAGTTCTCTGCATCACAAACTAAAACAACAGTGTTGTCGTTTTCTGTTTGGAAACACGCATTTGGTCAGTTATCAAGAGTCTGCTCAACGTAGGCAAGCCTCTATTCAACGTAGGGCACCGACGGGCAGCGAGTTTCACGTTTCAGTGTCACAGGCTCATTAGCGGTGCCCTCCCAGTTTGCGTTTGTTTGCCATGTTGTGCCCAATTATTGCCATCACCCACGAACCAAACCCGCAACCCGCAAAACGCACAAAGCGTTGTCTGCCTTGAAACTGTCCGGCAGCACGTAAGGCATGGTGGCGTTCGGCCAGCGATACTGGTCTCCGACTATAGCTGCCCTGCCCATTCCGGGCGCCATGGGCAGGCCTTTGTCCATGCGTTCGAGATTGTAGCTGCTCATGTCCAACGACTCCTCCTGTCCTGCGGTCAGTATCATGTCGCCGTAGCCGTTGTCCGCGGACATGGCCAACTGAAAACAAACAAGTCGCATTTATACGGAATGGCCGCTTAAACACATGGCAGCTTTCTTCAGGGTGCAAGGAGCGCGCGAAATTTGAAGGAAAGAAAGAAGACGTTCAGAAACCCAATTGTGTGTGAAATTTGACGTGAAAGCTGATTGTGATTCTTTCGTGCTATTCTGTTCATTCTTTCGCCCTTGTACACACAATTGGGAACTATCTTGGCCTGCTAGAAAAAGACAACTCCTAGTCTGCGACTGATCCCGCCTTGATGGAGAATACAAGGACTGCCGTATTTATTCGGCCATGCTGTATGTTGTTGTTGATGGCGATTTTAGTCGATATGTTTTTAGCCAGGACTAACCCAGAACAGCGTACAGAACGCTGTCGAGTAGGGTGCCCATAGACATTTATTGTGGATTTATTCAAACGTGTCCGGACTAAAATGACGTCATTTGCTTTAAAAATGCCCGTTTGTCGAAGTACAGACACTAAAATATCAGTTTGGTGTGACTGACTCGACATTCACCATTTTGTTTACGGGAAGAAATTGGCTAAACGGAAAGTCTGGTTTGCTGTGAACGGAAAGCGCATGTTTGACGGCACATGACGTCATTTCAGTGGGTCAGGTTTAAAAAAATAGGTCATAGTTACATTTTTGGGAGCGATCATCGCCCTCAAACACTCGCCAGAAATTGCCACGGTACTATTTTCATGCGTGATAGAAAACGCGAAGCTTCTGGCGTTTAGAAAATGCTTTGCGCAAAGGACGTTCTCATTTTTCCCGTTTGCCTGGTTGTTAGATGTCCACTTACCATGGAGGAAATTGGCCCTGCAGCATTTCGCTGTCGTCGATGGTGCCGATGGCGTTTGGTGGAAGCGCCGTTCACGACGATCGCCAGGGTGATCGCAATGCCAACAACTAGACTGAACGCAAATCTTGCCATGCTCGTTGCGACGATTAATTAAAACCCCTTTTCAGTAGCTTTTCTTTCATGGATTCGATTGGTTTACTATGAGTTTCACGCTGCTCCACGCATCAGTTTCTTTCGTGTTGTTGGTTTTGTACTGTTTTAAACGGAAAAAGTGTAAAACAAACAAGAATACGTATGCCGTTTTTGCAAATACGCCTTTAAGAATCACAAGCAGAACATCTGGGGACGAAATGTGAATAGAAACCAGTTTATCTTTTCTGAAGATCAAATCTACACATACAAAACATGACTATGAAGATGGTTTATTCAGGGCGTTGTTCAGAGTGGCGTGGACACATAAAAATAAGCATAAAAAGTTTTTTTACACCGCGACAACGAAAACACCATTTCAAAACGGAACACGTTTGAAATTCACAAATGTCAGTCAGTTCAGGTGATTATTTGAATGTTGAAATTGTTGAGTTGTTTTCATTGGTGATCTAAACATCAACATCAACATCACTATATGCGTTGTCGCCATCGCCGTACTCATACACGCACTCGCAGCTGTCCCACTCCGTGCAACGGCTGACGCAAGCGTCCGGTACGTCCTCGCACCAGCGCCACTCGTCCGTGTCGCAGCAGGAGCAGCTCGACTCTGGAACATGGAACAACTGGGTTGTGTACAGTTGTGATTATTTGTTGACACTTTGGACACATATTTCTTTCTAGCACTTGATTGCACACACACACAAACCACGCATACAAACACACTGGCATGTGCCCGCGATTACAACACTGGTGCAAGCACCGTTTCTTGCGGTTACGCCTGGTAAAGCGCATACTGCGGGCTCCCGGGCTCGTCTGTACGACAAGGCCCGGGGCCCAACAAAAAGTGATAGTCAGTGCAGACAGACGTTATGTCTCGCTGAAACATCAGCGAAGCAGTAGGTGGGTACACACACAAGACAAAAACCAAAACAATGTATCTGATCAAAAACAAAGATCTGGAAAAAACTGCAGGGTGTTTGGGCACGATGATTGGCTCTGCTTTTGAGCTATTGGCGCACAGCAGCCAATAAGTGTGCAGCATAATGGAGCATTCATGAAGCAGTATTTATTGACGCGTAGCTGTGTTAAAACATAGCTACGCGGTCATTAAATACTACTTCATGAATGCCGCTTAAATGTTCTCGTTTAAACACAGCATTTCCCACGGGCCCCACCAGTGCTCAGCGGTGTTGTCGTTGTCGTCCTAGTCGTTCGCATCGCCCCAGTTGTCGTCGCGTACGTTGTTTTCCGCAACGGATACACGTCGGTGCATTCATAGAGCATGTTGATCTCGTCGATGTCCGTGTCCGAGAGACCGTCGGCTTGAATGAGATGCCCGGCCAAAAGGGGAGTCAAAGTGGGCCGCCCGTTGGAGCTGAACGCGTCTGCCGGGTAGTGCATGATCGACTGGTAGTCATACGGTGTGTTCTGGAGATCGATTTGCGTCTCCGAGTACTTTTGGAATTGGTCTGGAGAAAAAAAAAAAAAAGCGGTGGTGTTTTTATGTTGCCGTTTTGTGATACGTATTATCTTTCTATTATTGAACGTATCGCAACAATATGTCGGCATCAAACGCAACACATCGGAAACGCTTTCAAATTTTTGGCCAAACGCTTCATCTCTTACGGCTTGTAGTCAGACATTTTCTGTTTGGTTGCCAACCGCAAGAGACGGCGCGAAAGTGTTTGAAAAAATGTTTGGCTTTCAGTTTTACATACGGTACGGTCAAACGTTGTCAGTGTGTTTCTGTTTTGTTAACCAGTCTTTTTTAAGAAAGACTGGTTAACAAAAAGCGACAGGTTTAAAAAATATGCTGTACCCTGATCGGCGACGTTCATGTTCTCCAGGTTCACACGGACGTACTCGTCACGGTCGGTACGACTCTGCTCGTGGAAGAAGCCGATGGCGTGCATCAGTTCGTGCACGATCGTGTCGCGCGTCCAGCAACCGTCGACGCGACCGTTTTCGCCTTCGGCCGCCAACGCCACCGGCTGGCCGTTGCCCTCTGTCGATATCGCATGCAGCGTTTTTTTTCAAATAGCATCACGAACGTTTGCTCATTCATTCATTCATTCATTTTTATTTCGTAAGACATGCGGGATGCTTCGCTAAAACTGTTAAGACAGCATGAGAAACGGAGACCCATGCTGAACGTTATCATGCGGATACGGACCGGACAGCGCAATACGCATTATATGAGCAGATATCCCCTCGCGCGCGTTTTTCACACTTGAGAATGGGATTTAGCCTAAGCGTAAGCTTTCGCCTTAGCCTAAGCCTGAATGTAACCCTAAGCCTGAACCGAAGACGAAGCCTAAGCTGTCTGGACATCCGGAGAGACCCACAAAAACAACAGATTCACATGCGTTTCTGACGCAAACAAACGCAAACTTCATTGTAACAATCGATTTTGTCGAAGAGTTTCTGCACCCACTTTTGCAGCCAGCCACCGCACAGTTCGGGTACGGCTGATACCCGACCAACGAGTAGCAGCCCGGTCGGTTGAGGACGTTCAGCCAGTTCGCATCAGTGGCCCGTTTCGGCAGCACCCGAACGCAGGTGTTCTCTTCGATGTGCGTTACTGCGGCGTTCCAGACGGTCATGCTGCGATGGAATGGGTTTTATGAAGCGATCGACATAAAGATAAATAAAAACGGAACATACGAGGGCATAAAAAAGTTGTTTTCCTGTGGAGTGAAACCAAAAAAAAACGATTCATAAAGTAAACCAAAAATAAGAATCAACGCACAATTCAGAGTCGTTTCGGAATTCCGCCGGCAAAGTGTAGGGCATGGTGCGATTCGGCCAGCGGTACTTGGATCCTCTGAAAACAGTTTTTTATTTGAGAGACATTAACAAAGGCAAAATCTCACAATAACTCGCAAATCATAAAAACCAATTTCATAGTGCATTCGTAAAAAAGATAAAAGGAAGCTAACTGAAAATGCAAATCGTTGCATTTCACACCTGATTGCTGCTTGCGCCAGTGCCATTTCTGGCCTGTTGTTTTTCTGCAGCCAAACCTTCATGTTAACGGAGTCTTCTTGTGGCGGCGCCAACACCATATCACCTTCGAACGTGTTCACTGACTGCAAAATGAACTATTGCCTTTCCATTTTTTTGTATGGTACAATGTGTACATATTTGGCTATTTGCAACCTTTTTACTATCGATTGGTAGACGCACTGCCAGTGCAGTAATTTTCAGAACGTCTTGCATCATCAGTAACACCAGCGCAATCTTGACGGCATGCATGGTTTTATCGGCTTCGAGGGCAGGCTAATTTCAAACTTTGAAGACATGTGCGGGAACTTTTTGCACAAATTCACCGTTGCAGTTGCAAACAGTGTTTATCAAGTGTTGTTCATGTTTTCAGTTTGCCATTTTTCTTTGAAAAACAATGTGCACATTTTTTTTGCCTTCACACTAAACCGCTTTCCTGTGCTCTTGTTCTGTACATTTTTTTCTGTGCGTCTGTCTCTGGGATGTTTTTCGTCAACCATTGCTTCGGTCAGTTGAATTCAAAATCATCAGCAAAAGATTTTATCGATGACATGAAGGGCATTTTTTACAGTTCCGTAAAGTTAGGAAATGTGCACATGAACTGTTATAATAATTTGTAAAAAATCCAAAAATGAAATATACAAAAAGTTGAAGTGTGCTGCTTTGGTGTTTAATGGATCGACGTTTGAACTCCGTTCCGAATCCCCGGCCTCGAACCTCGAGACTGAGTTGAAGGAGATTCAGCAATTTGTTAAATTATTTAGGGTTCGGTTACAATCTCGTGTAGTGTGTTGCGTTTGTTGCTCAACTTTTATTCCAACAATTCTCTCTTTTTCTCGTTCATTTGGACGTTGGCCAACTCTTTTCCAGACGGTTATTCAGTTAATTCAGAAGAGAAGATAAAACCAACACGAAACAGCAAAACAACATTGGAGTGGCCCCGAAAACAGCGAAAACAACGCCTTTATATGCGGCGATAACCAATACAATAAAAGTAGTCTACCCGATGTTAAGAAAGTAGCTCAGGTATTACAAGCACAGACTACGGTCACGCAGGTGGAGATGAGGTGAAATGGGACATTACAAAGTACAAAATAAACGCCCACAAACACTATATTTAGCTCCGAAATTTCCACAATTAAAAAAGAAGCGCTCACAAAAATATTTCATTATGGCATACACTTTGTGTCCAGTTGCAACAATCAAAAAAGGGAAATCTCTATTTCACTTTTTCAGATAAAAAAACTTGAGATTCGGCCGAGTTTCTGCGAAAAGCCGTTGATTGATCGCTGTAACCAGAACAAATTATGCATTTTGAGATAAATTGCATAGAACATTTTGTGCATTTTCCGGAAAGGTTTCAGAGGCCCTTGCGCTGGTCGCATATAATGTGTCCTGTCAATCATCCAGGCAGCGTTATTTGCGAGGCCTGGCATTGAAAATTTTAATGACACGTTGATTATCAATCGGTTTCCGATGCCATATTGACATGTAACGTTCTAATGCATATGCTCAAAAGTTTATAGTTTTTTTGATATGAAAAAGCTCATGTATTCGTTTTGGTTCGTTTGATTTTTTGCCGAACACACAACATTCTCTGATGATTGCAGCCGCCTTTTTGAATCTTTAAATCAACAGATCTGGTGAGAAAAGGCATGATACAGCCAATCAGCGTTCCAAAAATATTGTGCATTATTTTTATGTCCATTTTATGTCCCTGGTTGCGCCTTGCTTATGGTCTTCTGTCATGCTCAGGTGAAAAAACATAATTTGTTTCTTCAAATCTGTCACTTTTTTCGCAGAATACAGAGCATGCGAAACTGTGAAATACAGTAAGAAAAACGTATGTTTCGGGTTTGTTTGAAATCAAAACCACGAGGCTAAAGCTGTTTTCTTGCCAACTCCAATCCGTTCTCAGGTTTTTGCGAGCTCTGTGATCCGCGAAAAAATGACAGGTTTAAACGAACATACAGTACCTCGAACTAAAAAAATCGTATTTTTCGAATCGAAAGTTCCTTATTTCGGTTACCGGGGCGAAATCGCGCAACACCCTATTCCCATCTAGCAGCACTATGGGTGTCAGTCCGCAAGCCCACAACGCCACAAGGCATAAACAATAGTGACTCGAAAGTTTTCAACATGTTTTTCCCGCAAAACACAATAAAACGCTCTAAATATAAACACAAGCGGTATAGACAATAAAGCTGTGTCTTCAATGCCATGTGCGTGTGGGTGGCTCGGGAAATAAACTTTTTAATCAGCTTAAACGCGCTTTGGAAAGCTTATGGAAACATATCGAATATATAGCGGAGAAAACATTTCTTTTTGATACTGCAAAAAATATGCACTTATTTGCATGCCATTCATTGATGATCACATAAAACGCTATACTAAAGTTGTTTAAAGGCGCTATATGTCGGTCTTTTAAATACAAGCAACAGCATGGCAACAGGTCGAGACGTTTCGCGCGTTTAAGATCACCAAAATCAAGGTACCTATCAATCAAATCAAGATCATTCAAGATCAATAATCAATCATAGTATCAGGTCGATTGAAATACATGTTTTTTCTGCTAATCAATCCATAAAAAAACTCGCTATTTCGGTCTTCAAACACTGTTTCAGCTTCAAACACCAAAACAGTTCGTTTCAGTTTCCCGCGTGCGTTACGTGTTTCATAGCGTTTTAGCGCAAATCTGTACATAATGCATAAGCGACGCCGCCTGTTGTTGTGGCGCGTGCAGCATGTCAACACACACAAAAATGTGCACATAATTCGATTACCGTAAGGTGCTATATCTGTCGGCATACATTTTCCGGTTCAGCTCCGGACGATTCCACTGTGCACGGGATACACAATGATATGAAAATATGTGGTACTCGTCATAGAGCCGCCATGATGAGCGTGTGCGTGTGATGACGTAAATAAAACGGCGTTGCTTGCGTCGCTCTCGCTTCACTCGCGCATCCCCAGCTTCCTTTTTAACTTTTCCTCCGTCGCCAAATGCTCGTTTTCGCTGAAATCGGCGCGCGCGCCTCGCGCACTTTTTTCTGTCATTATTGTTGTGTGGTCTTTTGTGTTTGTTGTTGCTCAGCCACATAACCGCATGTTTGTTGTTTGTTCCTCCGGTTTTTCTTCTGGTTGTGTGGAGTTTTTGAAACTTTTTCGCCATGTATTTATTTTTAACTCGTGGTTTGGTTCAATCCGGTGATTTTCAGCGCAAAGGGCCATGGAAAATTGTCCTTTTGTTTCGGCGCGCATAACGGTTATTGCGATTGTGGACACGTTGAAACTACTTATTGCACGATGTAACTGTGTGAAGGACAGCTTCCTCCAGTTGGCGTCGCGTGGTTTGAAACTTCACCATTTTTGAAGTTTCCACATTCGAAACCACATGTGCACTGTACTGTGGTGTGTATCGCGCACTTATTCGCGCAAAACCTTTCAAAAAATTCAATTTTTGAAAACAAATTGAAAACAGACTCACGCGTCTTCACATTCATCGCGATTTTGTTGCCACAATTTCCCCCAAAGTGCCATGCTGTGCGAAGCTCACAACCCAAATAATTACATAGGCTTTTCGTTTTGTTTGTGCGCCACGGTTGGTGGTGCCATTTTTCAGCTTACTGCGCATGATTACTTCGCAAACGGAACAATGATATTATTCTGTCAGGTCAGTATGAAACGACCTAAACCTGAAATGTATCTGCTGTGGTTGTTGTTGTTGTTGTGGTGGTGGAGAAAAAGTTTGAGGTCGCTGAAATAATTTGTTTACCCCGCTTTTCCCATTATTTTGTTTCTCTCGCTAGCAAAACGTTTTTAGTTGCGCTCCTGATTGGTTTTCTCGCGGCGCCGCACTGTATGTGCGTTCAAAAATGTGCCATCCAAATTTATATTCAACAATGAAACCAGCGGGGATTTTCAATTTTTCGGTTGCCTGCACTTGTGGTTTTTTTCTTTCGCGTCAGAAAAAGAAACCGGGTTTAGACTGTGGTGCACATCTCACTTCAAGTTCAATCTTCAATTTGAACGCGCCCTGGTTGGTTTGTGACGAACGGGCAATCAAGTGCAATGAAGAAATAATAAAAACCGAGCCCGAAAAAACACTACGTTCACCAAAACCAGAAATTTCGCTGAACCAACGGATGCAGGAATTCTGCAGGTGATGCTAACGAGGCTTCAGTACTCTGCATCATTTTCCTTTCAAACATGGTATCATCCTTTCAGATAGCGTTTTCTTTTTGGACGTCGCTTTTCAAACCGCGCCTTTCTTATTTTGAACGCGTTTTGACTTTTTTCTCATCTTTCGGACCTGTTTTCCTTTGAAATGTGTTCTGTCTTTCGGACGCGTTTTCTTTTCGGTCGTTTTTCTCGTTTTCTCCTGAACCAGGAAGATTAGCCTGTGGAATCCCCTGAAAATTTTCTCCATGTTTAGGATGTGGAACGCTAGAGTAGTTCGCCAGTTTTTTTTAAAACACTAAAACTGGTCCCCCGCGGTGCAAAACAACAGAGAAGAGAGGCTTTCGAAGTTTGGTTGAGTTGAATATTTGCCGTTTTGCCGATCATTTTTTGTCAAAACATATTAAAATGAATCCTCTTGGTTGTCACACACACTGCCATTTGCTGAGGTCAATATAAACCTGAAATCAATGTCAATTTTTGTCTTTTCTTGTTGCGTTTTTTTTCAGTTTACATACAACTGTAAATGCAGAAATTGCTTCAGAGCCCCAATAAAAAGCATGGAAAACTTCGGTCAAAAAGACAGTAAACAATTCGCCAAACTATATGAACCCCGAATGAATGTGCAATATGCACACTCCAAACTGGAATGCTAATTGACTGGCACCAAATGTTGCGCAGTTGTATTGTAACCATTCAAAGTTCAGAATTCGTTCCCCGTAAATCCAACCACAATTTTTTCGATTCTGCATTTGTGCCTCATCTCAGAATCTTCCAATGTTAACGTGTCTTCACTTCTGACGGACTCACTGGAATGCAAAACTAGTTTTTACTTTGGCATATTTTCCACGGCGCCGACGATTTTTTTTGTATGTAAACGGTGCAGTGAAACGTTCAAAATGCGCGCGCGCAGTTAATTGAATTTAAAATTCGAGTGCAGGATGGCCATTCAGTACTGATACCATACTCACTTAGTATACCACACATATTCATCCGCTATCTGGATTGCAAGGCTTTCTGTAAATGCATTCAAAAAAATTCGTTCCGACTTATTATTTGGATAAAATGCGATTTTTGTCGAACACACATGCCGGCGGCGCGGGAAAAAAAGGAAACAAGGAAACGCATGTGAATTGCAGGCGGCGGTGTGTCACCTTTGTCTGTGAAAAAAAGATTCACATTCTGACCATTAGATTTCACAGACTTGTTAATTTTTTCAATCAACATCTTCAAAATCCGCAACTAGTTTCACGCATTACCTAACTTATCTGCATTTTCCTGGCGTCCATTACAGCCGTAATGGTTGTCCCCTGAGTTTTCACCTGACCGATTCAGCAAACACACGGTCGTGGTGGCCGTGAGAACGATGGCGCCAGAGGCAGAGATTTTCTTTGGTGCTTCTTTGGTGCACGCGCGTTCGCGCATATAAGCTGAAGCCTTGGGGCCATTTTCAAAAATGGAGAAAGAGTGATGCGCACTGAAAGTGTATGTATGTGCGTGGATGTACTCGACCGCCACAAAATAGATGACTTTAGAGTTGTTTAGTTAGCCTGTTTTCATGGACTGCAGACGTGTACATATGTAAGTCGGAGTCTTTAAACTTTCGGCAAAAAAACCGCACCGGCGAAGATTGAAAAAGCACTCTGTCCTGTAAGTATATGGAACACACGCATCTTAGTTTTCGGCCGGAAAGAGTATAATACATGTGTGGTTCTTTCGACAAAGATTGCTGTCTCTTTTTTGAGGAACGAATGAAAAGGAGTTGATGTTTTTTTGCAGAACCAACTGAAAAGTTGAAAATAAGCAAACGTGAGTGATTGTCACAGAACCAGTATTCGATAGCCATTAAGCCACACAATGACACGCACAACTTTCGGCATTCTCCTGGTGAACGTTACGAACGACACTCGATCAACAACGTCAATCACCACTGATCAACATCATTTCGATCACCATCACCACGACAATCACCGCGTCTACTGGGCGCTCATATTGCTGCTGATACCGGCAGTCACTATCGTCGGCAATCTACTGGTGATCGCCGCTGTTGTGCGCAACCACGGTCTACAGAGCGCCATCAATTATCTGATTCTTGGTCTCGCAGTAGCAGATTTGCTAGTGGCTGTCGCTGTAATGCCGTTTGCTGTCTATATCATGGTTCGGGTTTGGTTTTGGCTCTCCAAGACACACGCTGATTAGATACCCGATTCCTTTGTGTTCCTTATTCCGTGCTATAACGGAAGATACCAAAAGTAACACCACCAGCAAAAAGATTTGGATTTGGCTGAGGCTTAGCTTAGGTAAAGGCATAAGGCTTAGGCTTGTGCGTAGGGTTGGGGTTAAACTAGGGTTACTTTTAGGGTTATGCCTATGCTCAGGTTTAGGTTTAGGCTTTGGCGTATCCCGCACATTAAAAACTAGAACTAAACTGACTGGACTGAAGATCAACAACAGTCACACCATGGAACTACCGATGCGCCAATCATCAGAAAAAAATCTAATGCGAGAATTTTTACCACTGACTGACCATAAACTGAACGCGCAGGTGAACGCAGAGGTCTGGGCGCTCGGGCGTCTGCTGTGCGATCTGTACTGCGCCACCGACGTGGCCTGCTCGACGGCGTCCATCGTGCTGTTGGCAGTGATCAGTCTCGATCGGTGCGCACGCTTTTCGCTTTTTGAGACTGAATTTTAGAAAAATTTGTCGTTATTTTTTTACAGTACGATTCGTTTTCTATAATTTCGTCTGGAAATTGCGTTCCGATCTCGCTTGCAGATGATTAGATTTTGGCTATAATTGTGTGGTCTCATGCTGATCAAGCAAGAAGTTTTACGCTGTTTAATTTAGCAGATCAAACAGTAATGGCTTCTTCTTGTTGTTATTGTTTTGCTGCTGACGAGTGTTGCGCAACCATATATGGCCGCTTTTCCACCAAGCTCCGCGAAATAATGGTGCGCGTTTAGTTATGCCAGGCCAGAGCCGTAGTAACTCCGATGAGTTCAGTGCAACGCCATGCGTACACCATCTCACTCACTCTACCCCAACAATGTCCGAACGAACGAACGGTGATTTCAGACGATGTTGTTCCAGCCAGGGCCAACCTAGAAAAGAGTACAGAGAACGCCGTCAAGTGGGGCGCCCATCCAGTTTCTCTATCATAAATGCCAAAACACCCTTTGGGTGTGGGGCTCGATCCGCCGAACGGCACAGACCCTCGTGGCCTGGTGGTAGTGCGTTAGACTCTTGTGTCTGTGCACTGGGGGGATCGAGCCCCGCCGAGGGGTGTATAGGCACTTAATGACAGAGAAAACTCGATGGGCGCCCTACTCAATGGCGTTCTGTACGCTTCTCTGGGTTAGCCCTGGCTAAAAACATCGCCTAAAAATCCCAACAACAACAACAACAGCCACCAGAGTCCTAACGTGCTCTCCCCCCATTGCAGCTACCGCGCCGTCACCAACCCGATCGAGTACTCGCGCAGCACCCGGAACACCGCTCGGGTCTGGGCGACTATGGCGGGAGTCTGGTTCGTCTCGCTGATCACCGCCAGTCCCATGGTGTTTGGCCTCAACTATCACTTCGGCACTGAGACATCACGCGAGTCGGAATGTCGCTTCTACAATCCGGACTTCTCCATTCTCTCGTCGATCATCTCATTCGGCATTCCACTGTCCATTGTGCTGTTCGTGTACGCGCGCATTGTCTGGCTGCTGCATGAACGCGGCAAAATGGCGCGCGCTAGACGGGCCACTCGAAAGTTGAAACAGGCGAAGACGAAACAACAACAACAACTGGCGACTAATAACAATAATAAAACTGGCGACGATGATGGCAACCAGAAGACTTCGTTGGCGATCAGCACCACATTCACGACCACGTCAGCTGGCGACACGTTGGCGAACTCGATCGGTCGCTCCCCGGTGACGTCCTTCCATCGTGCGTCGGCGCGGTTTTTTGGTTTTTTGGTTTTTTTCGCTTGTTCAGTTCATGTTCAGTTTTATCGAGTGCATGGACAATATGTACGAAGTAATGTAAAAGGCGCTTTCCTATTTTAGCGTAACTTTCCACAAATAGAGTAACTTTCCACAAATAAAGTAACTTTGATATTTTAGCGTAACTTTCAACAAATAAAGTAACTTTGATATTTTAGCGTAACTTTCAACAAATAAAGTAACTTTGATATTTTACCGTAACTTTAAATTTTCGATGAATAACAGCTATCCTATTTTAGCGTAACTTTCAATATGTTACGCTAAATAGGATAGGGCTTGGTACTGTCCTATTTTAGCGTATCAACATATAAACAGCTCATTTAAAGCTATTTCAGCCGCGAAACTTTGTAAACCTACGTTATTTTGCACGTAGACTTCAAATTTTGATCTTTTGGGTTACGGTAACGCCCGGTTTGGTCCCAATACGATCTTAGTTCCATGAACAACCCACAAACAGCTTGGTAACCGCAACCAAACCGGTGAAACATGCTATATTAGGGTTGTTTTGCACGCAGATTTTGAATTTCACCTTTTTGGATTACGGTAACGCCTAGTTTGGTCCCAATACGATTTTAGTTCTATCAACAATCTACAAACAACTTGGTAACCGCAACAATCGTAATCTAGCTTGTTTCAGCGTTTGGTTGCGGTTACCAAGCTGTTTGTGGGTTGTCCATGGTACTAAGATTGTGTTGAGACCAAACCAGGCGTTACCGTAATTCAGAAAGATGAAATTCAAAATCTGCGTGCAAAACAACCCTAATGTAGCATGATTCACCGGTTCGGTTGCGGTTACCAAGCTGTTTATGGGTTGTTGATAAAACGAAGATCGTATTGGGACCAAACCAGCCGTTACCGTAATCCAGAAAGCTGAAATTCAAAATCTGCGTGCAAAACAACCTTAATCTAGCATGATTCACCGGTTCGGTTGCGGTTACCAAGCTGTTTATGGGTTGTTGATGAAACTAACATCGTTTTGAGACCAAACCAAGTGTTACCGTAACCCACAAGGTTTAAACTTGAAATCTCCGTGCAAAACAACCTTAACCTAGCTTGTTTCACCGGTTTGGTTGCGGTTACCAAGCTGTTTGTGGGTTGTTCATGGAACTAAGATCGTGTTGAGACCAAACCAAGCGTTACCGTAATCCACAAGGGTTAAATTTGAAATCTCCATGCAAAACAACTCTAATCTAACTTGTTTCACTAATTTGGTTGCGGTTACCAAGCTGTTTGTGGATTGTTGACGGAACTAAGATCGTGTTGGGACCAAACCGGGCGTTACCGTAACCCACAAGATCAAAATTTGAAATCTACGTGCAGGTCTAGGTTTACAAAGTTTCGCGGCTGAAATAGCTTTAAATGACCTGCTTATATGTTGATACGCTAAAATAGGACAGTACCAAGTCCTATCCTATTTTAGCGTAACATATTGAAAGTTACGCTAAAATATCAAAGTTACTTTATTTGTTGAAAGTTACGCTAAAATATCAAAGTTACTCTATTTGTGGAAAGTTACGCTAAAATAGGAAAGCGCCATGTAAAATTACAAACCAACCGCAGTTGGGTGCAATGCCCCAATTGAAATTCGGAGCTTCTTTGTCTCAAGGTACTGGAATGTTTTGACGCTTCCTTTTCGATACAAACAAAGAGAGAAAAGACTGTCGATAGTCAACCATGAAAGCTTAACAGGATGTATCGTATCACCAGAAACGGACAAATTGGACATCTACAAAATGGACAAAACGCAAGCAGATTGTGAGCATTTTACAGCATCATCAGTGGCCGCTCAACCTGGTGACGCCGATAGTGAGCTGATGTTTGACGACGCCAGTTCCATCGCGGCTGAAGAGACCTATCACACGCCGGAGGTTGGTGTTTTTAAAAGACTTTTTGGGATTTTTAGGCGATGTTTTTAGCCAGGGCTAACCGAGAGAGCGTACAGAACGCCATTGAGTAGGGCGTCCATCGAGTTTTCTCTGTCATTAAGTGCCTATACACCCCTCGGCGGGGCTCGATCCCCCGAGCGCACAGACTGTAGTCTAACGCGCTACCACCAGGCCACGAGGGTGACAATTGGCTAACTCGCCAGTTGTTTATTGGAAAGAGATGCAGAGGCGTCTATCGAAAAATGTTTGAAACCGCAATGGCCTAGTCGTCAAAGGCACCGGTCCGAAAAACCAGAGTTTGCGAGAAGATTTGTTCCATTCTTGGTTCCACTGGTGGTTATATTGTCCGCTCCATTTCATTGTTGGCTCCGGTGTCGATTCCATTTCCCTATTGACTCCATGAAAGGACGTTAGCTCAGCTCAAAAAATTACGCGGGAGCGAGATTTTTATTGATTTCTGTTCTTGCAGCAAATCCTGGAAAGTTACATCGGTGAAAATCCGTCCTCGATTCTGGCGAACCACTCGGAGCTGCTGTCAAACGACGATGATCTGCCCTCATTGCGTGATGTCAATGAAATCAGGTTTGTTTTGTTGTTGCTTTGCTGATTGGTTGTTGGTCGTATATACTACCGAGATGCAGCCAATCAGCGCGCTGGAGTTGTTTGTTTGTGTTTTGCGCGACAAAAACGAAATCGTCGAACTGAAGTTCTGCATAGTTTTTAGTGTGGTGGAAACGGAGATTGCACTCGACGTGGAGCAGGATGCGCCTAATAACAACAACAACAACATCAACAACAACATCAACAACAACATCAACAACAACATCAACAACAACATCATCAACAACAACAACAACAACCACAACAACAACAATCTCCAGGGCAGTCCACCAACGAGAGTGAAATTCTCGCTGCCCGTCAACATTGGTCACCAAGTGTTGAATGTCGTGGGTGACGAGGAGCAAAGACGCCGGAGTCACGTGATAGCGGACAACACGCCGCAGAGTGACGTGAGTCGCGGGAGTACTGGGTGTTGCAATGGTTAGCTGCTGAAATTTGAGTTGGCGCCATCGCAGTGCATGGCTCTGAGTCTGATCCAGTGCTTCCACTTGAGTAGTCAGTGCTGCTTTGCAAACAGTTGATACCATGGGGGTCACGTGGATCAACTGCTCAACTTTGCTGATCTTATAAATAGCTCCAACACGAAATTCAGCTTGGTTCCTTAACTTTTTGTTGCTCCGAATTGGCTCCTGTAGTTAGAATCAGTGAGATGACCACGGATTTTATGGTCACAACCATCTTTGTTTTTCCACTTTTGCGTATCAAGTTTGGTTTTTCTTCATAACATCTCAGGGCATGTTAGTTTCGCGTGCGTTGCTTGGCATACCGGCGAAGCTTTCGTTTGCGAGTCCGTTCAAACTCGCAGCGGCGATACGCAAGGACAGGGTGAACAAAAAGGCGGTCGCACGCAAGGAGAACAAGGCGACAAAGACGCTCGGGGTTGTTGTTGGTGAGTTTTTTCTTTCATCAGTTGAATAAATGATTTTTGTAAAAAGAGGGGTAACGTCATGCAAACGTAAATTCTATTCCATTCCATTTTATTTCGCGAAAAAGCAAGAAACTCAAATGCAAATGTCCTGTTCGTTAGTGCGTCCACCGCGGTGTCGCCATGACCGGGAACAAAAAGTAATTCATCAGCCGCGAAGCCATCAGCGGCTTTTTTTACGCAGCTTCTTTTATTTGCCGGGACAGGACACCGCTGTGGACATACCTCTCCGAACAAACCAACCAATCAACGCTTTCGCTCAGTTTCAACAACTATTTCGCAAATGCACCTTTCAGCGGTCTTCCTAATCTGTTGGGTGCCATTCTTCTGGTTGAACATTCAAAACGCCGTTTGCACAAAGTTACGGGTGGACAGCTGTCAAGTCGGCTTCCTGGCGTTCTCGTTCGCCACCTGGCTCGGCTACTTGAATTCCACCGTGAATCCGATCATATACACCGTGTTCAACAAGGAGTTTCGCACGGCTTTCAAGCAGATCATTCGATGCAGATGAGTCGTGCGTTTCGGTGATCATTTTTTTGGTCAATGCTTTGAATTCAATGTTGTTTTTGTGACGCCCGATCGTCCGTTCGAATCGAACATGTTCTGTGATTTTTTTATGCAGGCGAAATCGCTCCAGAGTTTTCGATTCCAGAGTTATTTATACGTGATTTTGACAGTTTTAATAAACGCTGACACATTCATCTCTTATGTACACGTACAGGGTGGTGCAGAAGTAGTGGCCAGGAGCAGGACTTCTGCGCCACCCTGTAATTTTATTCCGTTGAACTCTGATTTTTTGCAAATATATACATGTACATTTGCTGAACGTACATATGTGGATTTGATAACTGCGCAGGTTGACAAAATATAGCTTATTTTAACGACGTGTAGAGTGTCAAACAACGACACAAAATAAAAAAAACATTCCGGAACATTTGCAGAAAAAAGAAAGTGGCTCCGAAACAGAAGAAAAATACACAAAAATCCGATAAAACAGTTTTCTGTGGCCTGAATAATAGGTCCAACAGTCTCACGCTCAAAACAATAAACGCCAACATCCATGCCAAAATGCATTCCAAAATTAATTCCATACCTTGGCTGTTTCGGCAAGTTCGAAAAAAAAAGAATTGATTTTGGCATGGAATGAATTTTGAATTCCCTGTTGACAATTTCTCAGAACGTGCTTGTGAAAAAAGTGAATGCACAAAAGCGGGAAAATGGCAAAAAAAAACATCGTTTCACTTGCGTCCGGGCAGGAACGGCAGCGGCGTGCCACAGTTGCGCACGCACACGCACAGACCCCAGCCGGTCGCAGGGTCGAACGTGCGTGCACAGCAATGAGGCGCCATACAGGCGTCCTCGCAGCCGCAGCCTGCAAGAATTGCCCAGAATGTACAGTCTATAAAAACGCCCGTTTGTCAAAGTACAGCCACTAAAATGTCAGTTTCGTGTGACTGATTCGACGATTCACCATTTGTTTACGGGAAGAAATCGGCGAAACGGAAAGTCTGGTTTGCCGTGAACGATAAGCGCATGATTGGCGGCACATGACGTCATTTCAGTGGGACACGTTTGAAAAAATAGGTCATAGATTGGTTGGTGCATGTATTCTGTGTACGAATGCTGAGAATTGCGACGGTCGTCTTGCACAAAATCGCATGCATCGTGGTGATCACCAACCAATCAGCTGATTGCATATGTTATTGAAGTTAAACTGCATGGCAGAAATAAGGGTACAAGCGCTTGCACACAAAGGCCGCTACGTGTGGAGCCAATCTGATGCGTGCAGGCTTGAACAAGTGAACGCTGACAAAATGAGACACGCTAAAAAGGTGTCCGAACAGACGGTCCGGTGTCCGGTCCGCCTCACAGTGTCCGAAATAAAAGAGGTCCAAAACGCCAAAAGCTATTTTTTTTCTCGGACACCAGCGGGACAACACACCGGACACTTTTCCGGCTTGTCGTGGTGATTGTTATCCATGCGACTTATTGAGAGTCCATTGAGCAGTATGGTACATTCTGTTGTAGCAACTGTACAAGTGTACGAACGAACGAACGGTGACTTCAGGCAATGTTTTCAGCCAGCTCTAACGTCGAAAAGGTACAGAACGCCATATCGAGTAGGGCGCCCATTGAGAGTTTTTTCTGTCATTTCCAGTGTCTATACCCCTCGGCGGGGCTCGATCCTCCGAACGCACAGACACAAGACACAGACAACGCGCTACTACCCATGCCACAATGGTAGTGCAAGACTCGACAAGCGACCGTGTCCACGTGCACCGTACCTCTTGGCATGCAGCCGCAGAACAGGCGGCCCTGGTGTACGCCAACTTCGCAGGCTGGTTGCGTTTGCCTATCCACCTGCCGGCATTCCCCGCCACATTTGCCCGGCCCAACGGGGTGACAGCCTGAAATGCGCAGAAAACGAATTCCGTTTGTATGTTTGGCACACTTCAACTGTGACAAAGCCGTCTACTGCTAGGAAAACATCAGTGCTATATCCATACCATTTTGACAAAGCGTCAAAAACCGTTGAAAACAATCGATTTGTTGAGTGCTACAAAGTTTTGGTGGTCGAAGCCATCTTTTTCAGTAAACACTGAGCAAACCGAACTCAACGACAGTTTTAACGTTTTTTGTTGTGTACCCCCAATACTCCACCAAGTACAGTAACTCAACAACATTTTGAATCTTTTTGCTAAATACGTTTTCTCAGTGCAGCCAGCTGATTTACAATACTTTTTTGATCACTGATGTTTGTGTTTGTCAACGCGATTCACCACGCACAGCTGATTGATGTTACAATTTATTTGGAACGTTTCGATGCCGCTCGGAGATCTTCCTCAGCCAATGCTCATTAGTGTCATGCACACCCACACTAAAATGACGTCATTTGCTTTAAAAACGCCCGTTTGTGAAAGTACAGACACTAAAAATGTCAGTTTGGTGTGACTGAGTCGACATTCACCATTTCTTTACGGGAAGAAATCGGCTAAACGGAAAGTCTGGTTTGCTGTGAACGACAAGCGCATGGTTTGCGGCACATGACGTCATTTCAGTGGGACACGTTCGAAAAAATAGGTCATACCTTGTCGTACGCATTCGCAACAGGTGGACAGTTTCTTGCGGTTCCATTGGCAACGGGTACCTTTGAAGGGACAATGGCCGATGCAGCGGCCTCGCTCCACTCGACAGCCGACTGGAGGAAAGTTGCTTGTAAAGTACGTTGGTTGAAACCTGTCACTTTCTTTCGCAGACTAGAGAGCATGCGATGCTTTGTGTTACAAGAGAGAAGAACTGAAACGGTTTTGACTGAAATGAAACACCAAATTTGCGGTTAAAATATGGGGTTATTGCAACTCCGGTCCCGTTCTCTCTTCTTTTGCGAGCTCTGTATTCTGCAAAAAGCGACAGGTTTAAACGAACATACTGTACGGACTTTTTACAAAACAAGTTGTATACTTTTTTAATGGCGCTGTTGTTAAGCAGTCCACATCTGAATTACGCCAGTCAGCTACGTGTAGAGCAAACGCTTTTTCGCAAAGAATTTTGGTGAAGTTGGTGTTTTTGACTCAAAAACAGACGAAATATAGCTTGGTTTCTGTAATGCTCATACCAAGATCGGTAATCTGCGCTTCACAGATCATCATCATCAGCCCCGACAGAAGCACCGTTGATGTGATGAATGCTTGAATAGTTGTCATTTTTTTGGGTTCGCGGTTTTTTTTGTAAGATTTTTGAAAGCACAAAATTTGAAATTTGATGTGTTGACAAATTGAATGAATCTTCTCGTCCTATATACTCTTTTTTTGCGTGCTGCACTCACGTTTTCTGTTCTGTTTACGGGAAAACCACTTAAAAACTGATTTTCTTAAAGTTTGGTGAACGTTTTACGCCCGCACATCCGTTGCGGCACGTGGTGGTGTTGCTGAATGTGGTAGGCAACATTATTCTTAACAAACTGTCAACACTTTTGTTGCTTTTCTAGTTTGAAATAAGCAATCTATCTAGTTTTGAGAACCTAAAATGAATTTTTTTTGACAAATGCTTGTAAAAAGTTGTTTACAATCAAACAA
The DNA here is from genome assembly GCA_030248135.1 of Theristus sp. LFF4_11. NCBI lineage: Eukaryota > Metazoa > Nematoda > Chromadorea > Monhysterida > Xyalidae > Theristus > Theristus sp. LFF4_11. Next base: position 45,268 of record JASANC010002870.1, on the reverse strand, counting down.
TCAAACGAAAAACTATTTACGAATAGCGCTTTTGCCAATAATGTCAACAGTGTTTTTCGTGGTAAAAGAAAGTTTTTTAACAATATTGTCACCATATGGGTAAAAATTGCTTTGCATTTGGTAAACCATCATGCAAATTGGTTGATTTGCAAAGACAAACACCGTTTTTTCAATATCTTTATTTTTTTTTAAATTGTTCGCGCACAGGTTACGGAAACCAGAATTTGAACCAACGTGAGGTTTGAAGCACTGCCATTGAGACACCGAAGCCGGAATCAGCTTTAGGTGAGACCAGACCACACGTCGGGTCAACATGCGGTATGCGTCTACCTGGCGAAACTTCATGTATTGTATACGCTCGCAAAACACCGGGTCCCTTGTGGCTTTATTGCCCGGGATGGTTGATTTTGTGAGATTTTACGACCTAGGTTCGCTGACGTTTTGCCCAGACTATAAGATCTGTCTGTGGTAAAACACCTTTGGCAGTTCTGCGCCTGGTGTCCGTCGCACTGACGAGCCAGGGGGCACCGCGGTATGCGTCTACCTGGCGAAAACCGCAAACAGCGAACCTCATGTAATGCCACAACTGTAGGCCACCTGCCACCAGGCCTGACAGGGCACTCACACGTTCTGCTGAAACCACACAGGTCCTACAGGCGAGACCGTTCACCGGCACTGGTGCCCATTGGGGCCCAACGAGTGAGTCGCCTATACAGTCGCCTTGTTCACCCAGGCGCCTTGAGCGCTTTGTGCGCCCAAATGCCTTTATTGGTAGGCGCCAGCCGTTTAAAACCACACAAGACGAATAATACTTTTATTATTTTTTTGTCAAAGCAAAGAATACTGATGTGACACACAAAGGAAGACAAACACATACGAACACGCAACATGAATCAACCAATGTGTTACGGAGCGTTTAGCTATTGTAAATTGGTACAGAAGAGTGTTGATTGGTGGAATAAAAGAACAGTTTAGCGTTGAAACAAATGGGGTCGTTGGCACGGTCGTTGTGTGGACCTGACAATAAAGTACCGAACAAACTCCGGCAATACTGCCGCGAGCCCAATTGACCCTCTGCTCTGGAGGGAGTAGACCATTAGATCTTGTTTGTCACTTTAGTTTATCCATCACGTGTCTTGTCCACAGCGAGGTTCGAACTTTCCACCTACAGAACGGTAGGCAAAAGCCCTACACCTGCGCTACAGACGCGACGCGAATTTTTAATAAGCAAATTTTCACCTCACACCATCAAGTTTTCTTTATTGCACACATTGAACTAATTTGTATGTGTAACACACACCCAACAAAGTGACAATGTTCCAACGAAAACAAAGCGCAGTTAAAAATCTGTGCTGGATTCAACATTTTGGATATTCGTACCATTTCGGTGTCGTAAAATAATAATGTTCAATTTCGTGTTGTCAAAAAAGATGCGCCAGAGAATTACGCTTTGTTGTGGTGGGCAATCAGTTGTTGCGGTTTCATTTCCACCTGCAGTTTTCTCTGTTTCCCGCGGGAAAAAAACGCGCGAAAAAAGCGTGTGCAGCTGCTTGTGAGTTTTGACAAAAAAAAAACTGAAAACGAATCCACGCGCACTCCGAACAGAGGTGTCGTAAAACACTTGGATGTTGTCCCACAACGCTGACAACGCATCGACAGTGCATTTTAGTGACAGGTTTTTGTCTCTTATCCGTTTATGCTATTCCAAAAATGAATTTCAGCATCAGTACCGTTAACAAAATCACCCCAGTTTTGTTTTGAACCTTTATTACGAAATAAATGGACAACGTGAAGGCAAAAAAAACTAGAAGCGACGTCAAAAAAAATTTGTGATTTTGAACAAGTCAGACGTGTATAGTCGAATCGCTGTTCGGTTCTATATGCATTTATTCCAATAAAAAATGACAAAATACACAACCGAAAAGTATGGCGCAAACAATTTTTTATTGCAACCAGCTGTTGTTGCGTCCTCTCCCTCGCGCAAAGTCTGTCTCGCGCTTATAAAAAACCGGTTTTTTATGACGTTTGAATATTTTTGCACAAAGAAATTTTTTGAACATTGCCATAAAAATAGAATTGATTGTGTGATGCTTTTTTGAGACTGTCGGAATGCATCACTGAACGTATTTTTTGCAGCAACAAAAAACTATTTACCCTCGTTCTGTGAGACACCTGCATCTGGGCAAAATCGAGCTAGCAAAAAATAAAATGTCGGTTTTTGTGCGTATGTGAACGTGCAGGTTCGCGATTATCATCTTTCTTTCAAAACAAGCGCCAGCGCAGTTTTGGCGGGAAAACCGTGCGCACAATGTGTAAACAGCGCAATAGAAGAAAAACAGAAAAACCGCGTTTTTCGTTGTTTACAGCCAAAGAATACGAACACAAAGAAGCATTTTGTTCATGGCGACTGTAAATGTGTTGTTTGTTGGCGGAATTATTTTTGTACGTTTGCCAGGTTTTCAATTTTTTGGCGCGAAATTATGATGCTGCCAGCTGGAAATGTTGCGCATAATTCGGGGTGAAAAGGCTGGTTTGAACTTGAATGCAATATGCAGACATAAAATGATGCGTCAGAACAGCAGGACGCAACCCAAAATGGGGGCATTATTGCGCTTCTTTGTTTGGCGCAACTGAAAAACGATTTGAACGTTTCGGCGCTTTTTTGATTTTTGTCGAAACGATAGGATTTGCAATTTAATTTGTCAAGTTCAAATCGAGAATCTAACGTTTGACATTTTTGGTTGTTAACCGCAAGTCTTTACGTTTCACGGTGGCTGCGACATTTCACGCCTTGCTTGGTCCTGCGAATAAAAGTAAAATTCAGCCAATCACCATGCCAAGGTTTTGAATTTCTCCAGAGATGTGACACACAAGTTCAACTTTCAAATAAAACGAGTCTTTGTCTCGTGCGCAGAAAGATACGTCACTAATCAATCAAACGATCGTAATGACCTTTCATTTTCGCCCGCGTGTCTGTGCCGCAGCTGAACAATGGAAAGTTTTTGAAAAATCAAAAACGGCGATTTATTGGTGTGATTTATTTTGACATCTGTGTGATTGCACATGTGCGATAAAAAAAGGCAGATGCATCACCAAAATGGCACACGAGATGACTTTTATACACACCCCCATAAGTTGAATTCACACTTTCATTGAAACAACCAATCAGTTTGGTTGTTTTCGAAATTTGACTTCTTTTTATGGGCGCTGCTGTGACAAATATAACTTGAACAAAGTACACAGTGCACTCATTGAAGTGAATCGGGTGTATTTTTCACACTTTTTTTCCGATTGGAACAAAACTTGTTGTAACGCGTGATATGATAGCCGTAACTTCGCGCCCAGAAAAGCGCGGCAAAATTTGAAAATCGAATATTATCTCTCATCTGTCTCATTTGACAGTCAACAAACAGCACGTATCTGTAAACTGGAAAGCTCATATTCTTGCTTTGATGTGCGTTTGTGCACACACGTTTTTTTTCTCATTTTACACCATCGCAGCAGAGAGCGTGTGTTATTTTTATTTATGGGCCAACGCAGCCGCATTTTGTTGCCATGTTTTACGGATTTTCTGATCTGATGTTACTCCTTTGTGTTTGCGACAAAGAATTCTAATCACTTTTTGCTCGCTAAAAGGTGTTTAGCTTTGTATATCTGATGATCATCTTTTTTCCACATCACAAGCGAAATTTCTACTCGACAACAAAAAAACTGTGGGAAAATTGTGTGGGTGCGCGGAATTTATGTAACTCGCGCCTATTGGTCGGATCAGGTTGTCGAAGCTGAAAAACAGCAATTTATTATCGCAATTTTGGTACTTCCGTGGGAAAAGGAGCATAGCGTTCCTTTCACGCGCTTCATTTTACGTTTCAGATTGTGCGCATTGTTTTCGTTTTTCAATTTTCGAAAGCGATTTTTCACCATTTTACGCACATTCCAGTCGGTTTGAAAAATTCTTCAACACCTTGCAGATCGGTGCTAAGAATGACTCAGATTTTTAGAAGATACGTCTTTGTTTTTGTTTGACCATTATTCGTTCTTCTGATGTTATTGCTTCTGTTTGTCTTTTGTTTATGGTCTGGTCTACCTTCGAATTTGTTAAAAAAACCTTTCGATTGGATTTCAGCAACGCAGTGAAGAACAATGTGCGTGCCAATGAAACCTCCGGATTTTTATACCGAAAAATATACATTTCCTTTTCATAACTTTACAATTTTTTTTCAAATTGTGTCAGATATTATGGTTTTTTATTTCGATTGTTTGAATGAGTCTTTTTAAAATTTTAAATAAAAAATTCAAGTTTGTTACCGAAACCGGCAGTGAACAGGGGGTTTAAAAATAATTGGGGCTCATGCTGCACTTTAAACCCATAATAGTTTTTCATTCTTTCCGGTGATTTTGCAAAAAAAAAGATTCTTGAAAAAAACTTTATTTGCCAAAAACGATAAAAGACGAAAAACCTACATAGGTAAGCCCAGACAACACGCATGTTCGAAAATTGACGTTTTAAAAAAAACAAGTTTCTCTCCACAGAGCCTTGCACGTTTCCACCCTCGCCGTGTTCTGTACCCGACGAAAAAAATAAAACGAACAGTAATATTGAAAATTGCAGACCGGCTTTTTTCTATTTTTGCTTATTGCACACACAACAGCGAAGTGCGGTTGTGTTGCAGTAATTTCACAATAAAATGTGAAATGGTTTCATTGTAAAACTGTGCATGTTTTGCGTTTTTTTGCGATAAACTCTGGAACTGCCAAAAATACTATTCTGATTACGCACGTTTGAATAAAAGACGAAAAATAATGCCCGGTTTTGGTGATTTCATAATGTTATATCTGAATAGCATGTCGATATTGAATTGAATTATTGTTGTATTGCATTTTTCATGCGGCTGTTGTCTGTGATGGGAGATGGCTGCTGCCAACAACTGCAAAAATACCAGTTTTTTGCCAAATAAAGTTCATGATATTGTGCACAGCACAGCAGATGATTGGTTACATTTTCAGTCCCATATGAATTCAGCCATCACGTGCAGCCAATCAGCATGCAGCATTGTTGTTTTTTGCCAAAAGCTTCCCATTTTCCAATTTTGCACGTAAGATTGTTTTCCTGCATGAATAAGCGAGTCACTCAATTTTGGAAAAAAAACTCCGAAAATGACAAAAAAGACCTCTAGACCTTTAACAGTACAATGTGGCGATTTTTCCGTGTACAGCAAACATGTGCATAATCAAAGATTACAATACATTCAAAACTGAATATTTTCTTCTTCATGAACCGGTTTCTTTGAAAGAACAACAACACGTGAACAGTGATGCGTTTTGACCTTGAGCAGTGCATGTGACTGTAAATACATACCATTTTTTCTTTTTCCGTGTGTGTATTCTTCCATTTTTGATTGAACATCACATTCGCTAGAACATGTCCAATAACACAACCAGACATGTCTGGTCTTGACATTTTTTGAAATTGAAAAAGGCGAAAATTTGCACCGTGTCGTGTCGCGCGCTTTAGTGTGATCATTTTTTTTGAAAATATCCGTGTTTCATATGTTGCCAATGGGCTCTGGAGTTTTTGTTTCAATCGTTCGAATTCCAAAATCGAGAACGCGAAAAACGTCGAAGCCGCGCTGTCAGAAGTGGCTAATAACGAATTAACACAATTTTCACGGTTCTCCAATTAAGGAAACCTTCATGGCTTTCAGGCGATCTACGGTATGGCTGATTAAACATGACAGCTTCTTTCAGGGTGCTAGCGCGCGAAATTTGAATGAAAGAAGCAAAGACGTCTGGAAACCCAATTGTTGTCAAATTTGACGTGTTTCATAAACTTTTAAATTTGTTATTCGAGCTATTCTGTTCGTTCTTTGTTTATTATCTAAAAATGCGGGAGACGCATATAAAAGGAGGAATATGGCCTTGTGTAAGCAGTGAAAGACTTGGCTCGACAACGCTTTTCAAGTCTCTGATGTGGTACACACGGATACAAGCACATAAGAGTCATATTTTTGCGCCGCGTTTGTTGTTTAAAAGCTTGCTGAGAAGCGTAAAAAGTTTGAAGTTATGTAGATATTTTTCAATTGTCCTCTTCAGTTTAGTCTAAAATCACATCATGTGCGAAATTCTGTACAGCATGGCCGAATAAATGAGGCAGTCCATCAAGGCGGGATTAGTCGCTGACTAGGAGTTGTCTTTTTCAAAAATCCAACATAATTTCCAATCATGTGTGCAAGGGAGAAAGAATGAACAGAATAATATAATACGGATAATCCATTAGTTCAAAAAAACGCGTCAAATTTGGCATACAATTTGGTTTCTGAACTTCTTTTTCTTTCATTCAAAATTCGCGCGCTCCTTGCACCCTGAAAAAAGCTGCCATGTTTAATCAGCTATACTGTAAATTCTGTGCAAAAAAACAGAAACATCAGAGATTGCAAAACATTGCTGCATGTAGCTTTATCGTTGTTGCTAACGTACGCACCGCTGTGCATACAGCAGCACCAGTGCAAAAATATTGTCTTCCGTTGATTTTCACCCTTTTTACCAAACTCTTGTGACAGGATAAACCGGTGAGTCATTGCCACAGAAGGAGACCTTGCGTTCCCAATGCCTCTGCGATACACTTTGTGCAAACCAGTGTCAGCGATCTAAAGTCTGATCGTTATTTTAGTGGTTTTAGAGGTCGCTAAATGCTAGAAAAAAGCAAATGTGAAAGTTTCATTTGTCTACAATGTACGAGGGTTGCCACTTGCAACCGAAATAAAGAATAAACGGCGCAAAAATATGACTCTTATGTACTTGTATCCGTATTACCACATCAGAGACTTGAAAAGCGTTGTCGAGCCAAGTCTTTCACTGCTTACACAAGGCCATATTCCTCCTTTTATATGCGTCTCCCGCATTTTTAGATAATATTCTGACTTTTACATAAGCCCCAAAGGTCGGACCAAAATCACAATACGTTGGTCACACATTCTTCTAAACCCCGGACAACTCAGGTTTTTCATTTTTCGTTTTTAGGCCAATTTCGTCTATGCTATTTCTACGGCCGATTCGCCCAAAATCATCACGATTCAGTACCTAGAATTGCTCACATAAGAAAACTGACCCAAAAGCCGTGATCGGCGCAATGAATTACCATGGAAAACACCGACTTCTTGTTTTTCATTTCTGGACCGGTTTCACTAAATTCCACGGCCGATTCGCCCGAAATCGTCACGATTCGGTATCTAGAGTTGCTCACATGAAAAAACTAACACAAAATCCGTGATCAGTGTATTTAATTACAATGGAAAACACCGTTTTTTTGTTTTTCATTTCTGGACCGATTTCGCCAATTTCCACGGCCGATTTGCCCGAAATCGTCACGATTCAGTATCTAGAGTTGCTCACATAAAAAACTAACCCAAAATCCGTAATCAGTGCATTGAATTACCATGGAAAACGCCGTTTTCTTGTTTTTCTTTTCTGGACCGATTTCGCTAAAGTCCACGGCCGATTCGCTCCAAATCGTCACGATTCGGTATCTAGAGTTGCTCACATAAAAAACTAACACAAAATCCGTGATCAGCGCATTGAATTACCCTGGAAAACACCAGTTTCTCATTTTTTGTTTTTAGACCGATTTCGCCAATTTCCACGGCCGATTCGCCCGAAATCGTCACGATTCAGTATTTAGAGTTGCTCACATAAGAAAACTAACCCAAAATCCGTGATCAGCGCATTGAATTACCCCGGACTACACCAGTTTCTTATTTTTTGTTTTTGGACCGATTTCGCCAATTTCCACGGCCGATTCGCCCGAAATCGTCACGATTCAGCATCTAGAATTGCTCACGTAAGAAAACTAACCCAAAATTCGTGATCAGCGCATTGAGTTACCTGGAAAACACCCTTTTCTTGTTTTTCGTTTCTGGACCGATTTCGCCAATTTCCACGGCCGATTCGCCCGAAATCGTCACGATTCAGCATCTAGAGTTCTCACGTAAGAAAACTAACCCAAAATCCGTGATCAGCGCATTGAATTACCCTGGAAAACACTCTTCTCTTGTTTTTCGTTTCTGGAGCGATTTCGCCAATTTCGACGGCCGATTCGCCCGAAATCGTCACGATTCGGCATCTAGAGTTCTCACGTAAAAAACTAACCCAAAATCCGTGATCAGCGCATTGAATTACCTTGGAAAACACCCTTTTCTTGTTTTTCGTTTCTGGACCGATTTCGCCAATTTCCACGACCGATTCGCCCGAAATCGTCACGATTCAGTATCTAGAGATGCTCACACGGGGCAAAAATTAACTTAATTTCCAAAATCTCCGGATGGAATTACCCCAGGAAACATTTTTGTTCGACTGTGAAAATGCCGCAGGTAAAAATTGAAAGCGCGAACACATGTAACCAGGTCAAAACCTGCGAACCTTTAAAAATGCCCAATTTTTTACCCAAATAAAGGTTGGAGCAAAAAAGTAACTAAATTTTCAAAATCTACAGATGAAATTACCCCAGGAAACTTTTTTGTTCGGTTATGGAACAACTTCAGACAAAAATTGAAAGGGCGAACACTTAAAACCCGGTGAAAACCGTGCGAGTTTTTAAAAATGCCCAATTTTTACTCAAAAACAAGGTCGGGGCAAAAAATTAACTCAATTTCTAAAATCTTCGGATGGAATTACCTCAGGAAAATTTTTTGTTAGGTTACGGAACAACTTCAGACAAAAATTGAAAGGGCGAACACTTGTAACGGCGTAAAATCCTTCAAAACTTAAAAATGCCCAAATTTTGCCCCAAATAAGGGTCAGAGGCAAAAATTAACTCAATTTTCAAAATCTCCGGATGGAATTACCCCAGGAAATTTTTTTGTTTGGTCATGGAACAACTTCAGACAAAAATTGAAAGGGCGAACACTTGTAACGCCGTAAAATCCTTCAAAATTTAAAAAAATGCCCAAATTTTGCCCCAAATAAGGGTCGGGGCAAAAAATTAACCCAATTTTCAAAATCTCCGGATGGAATTACCCCAGGAACCATTTTTGTGCAACTGTGAAAGTGTCGCAGGTAAAAATTGAAAGGGCGAACACATATGATTACACTACTGAAAAAAAAAATACAAAGAGAAATAAGTAACACTGTTTTCAGAATAGGTTTTTCGTGTCTACAGCGTATGAAAAGTTGTCCGATAAAAATTTTTTCGCGGCTCCAAGCACAACTTTGGGTGTTCGTTTCGTGTGCACAGAACCAAGTTTGTGGCTTATACTATGCTCGCTGGAGGAAGCGAGCAAATTTGAAAAACGCGCGCGAGGGGATAACGGCTCATATTATGCGTGATGCGCTGTCCGCTCGCTGGCGCTCGCTCGCGCATCCGCATGATTTCTTGAAACTTCATGCCAAATGGTTTGACCATCTGCTGCTAAAAAATTTTTCAACCGCAACACAACTCCAATATGGCCAATCAGCGCATAACATAAGTTATTGTGCAAGCTCTCTGACTGTTTTGTTTATTGCATCATCATTTTTTTCGGAGTCTGGGTGGTGCTGTACTCTCTCGATTTATATTTTTGTTCATTTCTCTTGAGTTCGAATTGCACCTGCACAATTTGACTGATCGTTTTGTTTCTGTTTGTTTTCGTTATTCTTGCACGATAGTTATTGTCGCGCCTTTTGTTTCGTAACAGAAATTTCCATATTTTTGCAGCTTTTGTTGATTTCTGGATGGATAAAATAAGGCGCAAAACGATAACGCCGTTTGTTTTGCGTTGCGGCAAACTCTTTTTTCTTCCTGCTGCTTTTGTTTTCTTGTTGTTTTGTTGTTTGTTGCTTGCATTTGTTGCGAGGTGGTCAAAAATCAGTCAGTCAGTCAGTTAATCCCAACAAATTTTCTCTGCAACTGATTTATTTCTGAGATTATTCAGAAAATGTGTTTCGTTTTGCCAAAATAAGACCTTGATTCCTCATTGGATCAGGAGAAACTGATATCTGCTACACAATGAAAAGCAGTGAAAATCTTGCAATATTGATAAAAACGCGCTTTTCATGGGTGTCGGATTCCCACACATTCCATTTTTCAGATCCACTTGAACATAATTCCTGGAACTAAACGACCAAAAAGTGGTCACTTGATCCGCACCTGAATCCTGTGAAAGGTGTTGATTGATGTCAAGTTCAACAATCCTATTAATCCACGATCACCGTTCACCAGTGCTGTTGGTTTCCTATTTTCCGCAGGTTCCAAATTTGCTGCCAATGCCGCCTCCTCCCACAGTTCTCCAGACACACGCGCGTAATCACCCTGTCCTGAGCGTTGTTAGTGATTTACGCCCTAACTTTCGCAACATTTATTACAGGGTTTTAAATGCGTGTGTATATGATGAACGGCACATATCGTTTTGCTTTTTGACACCGTCTCTCTATTATTTTGCAAATCATTGGTCCTTACTTTTGTTAGGCTGCGGTCTTCTGCGTTCGGTTGTAACCCCGAGGTGCGTTTTCGCGGCGTCACATGTCAATCATAAACGCACGTTTTCTTTGGTTGTTGTAATTGTTGTTGTCTGTCGAGTTGCGATTATGAAATCATGTCATCTCATGGGGCCTAATTAGTGTTTTTTATGACGACACTTCTGCAGTATTTGTTATTTTTTTTCGACTCTCGATTTTAGTTTTGGATAGTTTTCATTTACTCAGTTTTGTCTAGCGAAATTGGCCAATATTGTTTTTTTCTTCTTTATTTAGTTTGGATGAGTGAATTTTCTCAGATTGAGCTTGATCAAGACCACGTAGATTTGCATTGGGGTGTTTCTTTTGCAACAAACTTGTCTGAAATTCGCAACAACCCAGTACTTTTCGATTTTTTCCAGACCAATATAATTACAGAGGAACACCAAATTTTATACAGTTAGTCCTCTATTCCTTTTTTTGCTGAGTCCTAATCATGCGGATGCGCGAGCGAGCGTAGCGAGCGGAGAGCGCATCACGCATAATATGAGCCGTTATCCCCTCGCGCGCTTTTTCCAAAATTGCTCGCTGCGTGCAGCGAGCATACTATAAGCTACAAAGCTGCTCTGGTGCACACGAAACGAACACCCAAAGTTGTGTTCTGAGCCGCGAAAAAATTTTCATCGGACTACTTTTCATACGCTGTAGAGACGAAAAACCTATTCTGAAAACAGTGTTACTTATTTTCCTTGGTATTTTTTTTTTTCTGGTATGTAATCATATGTGTTCGCCCTTTCAATTTTTACCTGGGACACTTTCACAGTCGAACAAAAATGTTTCCTGGGGTAATTCCACCTGGAGATTTTGAAAATTGGGTTAATTTTTTGCCCCGACCCCTTTTTTGGGTAAAAAATTGGGCATTTTTTAAAAATCGAAGGGTTTTTACCTGGTTTCAAGTGTTCGCCCTTTCAATTTTTACCTGCGACACTTTCAGAGTCCAACAAAAAAGTTTCCTAGGGTAATTTCATCTGAAATTTTTGAAAATCAGGTTAATTTTTTGCCCCAACCCTTGTTTGAGGCAAAATTTTGGCATTTTTTAAATTTCAAAGGATTTTTCCTGGTTTCAAGTGTTCGCCCTTTCAATTTTTAGCTACGACACCTTCACAGTCGAATAAAAAAGATTCCTGGGGCAATTTCATCCGAAGATTTTAAAAATTTGGTTTATTTTTTTGCCCGGGCATTTTTTTAAGTTAAAATTGTGCATTTTTTGAAAGTTCCTAGCATTTTGACTGGGTATCAGTTTTTCACTCTTACAAATTGTTTCTGTGCTACTAAAAATAATAGGAAAAGGTCTAGTCCGTAGGAATTCAATGCGCTGATTACGGATTTTGGGTTAGTTTTCTTACGTGAGCAACTCTAGATGCTGAATCGGGACGATTTCGGGCGAATCGGCCGTGGAAATTGGCGAAATCGGTCCAGAAACGAAAAACAAGAAAAGGGTGTTTTCCAGGGTAATTCAATGCGTTGATTACGAATTTTGGGTTAGTTTTCTTACGTGAGCAACTCTAGATGCTGAATCGTGACGATTTCGGGCGAATCGGCCGTGGAAGTTGGCGAAATCGGTCCAGAAACGAAAAACAAGAAAAGGGTGTTTTCCAGGGTAATTCAATGCGCTGATCACGAATTTTGGGTTAGTTTTCTTACGTGAGTAACTCTAGATGCTGAATCGTGACGATTTTGGGCGAATCGGCCGTGGAAATTGGCGAAATCGGTCCAGAAACGAAAAACAAGAAAAGGCTGTTTTCCAGGGTAATTCAATCCGCTGATCACGAATTTTGGATTAGTTTTCTTACGTGAGTAACTCTAGATGCTGAATCGTGACGATTTTGGGCGAATCGGCCGTGGAAATTGGCGAAATCGGTCCAGGAACGAAAAACAAGAAAAGGGTGTTTTCCACGGTAATTCAATGCGCTGATCACGAATTTTGGATTAGTTTTCTTACGTGAGCAACTCTAGACGCTGAATCGTGACGATTTCGGGCGAATCGGGCGTGGAAGTTGGCGAAATCGGTCCAGAAACGAAAAACAAGAAAAGGGTGTTTTCCAGGGTAATTCAATGCGCTGATCACGGATTTTGGGTTAGTTTTCTTACGTGAGCAACTGTAGATGCTGAATCGTGACGATTTCGGGCGAATCGGCCGTGGAAGTTGGCGAAATCGGTCCAGAAACGAAAAACGAGAAAAGGGGGTTTTCCAGGGTATTTCAATGCGCTGATCACGAATTTTGGGTTAGTTTTCTTACGTGAGAAACTCTAGATGCTGAATCGTGACGATTTCGGGCGAATCGGCCGTGGAAGTTGGCGAAATCGGTCCAGAAACGAAAAACAAGAAAAGGGTGTTTTCCAGGGTAATTCAATGCGCTGATCACGAATTTTGGGTTAGTTTTCTTACGTGAGCAACTCTAGATGCTGAATCGTGACGATTTCGGGCGAATCGGCCGTGGAAGTTGGCGAAATTGGTCCAGGAACGAAAAACAAGAAAAGGGTGTTTTCCAGGGTAATTCAATCCGCTGATCACGAATTTTGGGTTAGTTTTCTTGTGTGAGCAACTCTAGATGCTGAATCGTGACGATTTATGGTGAATCGGCCGTGGAATTTAGCGAAACCGGTCCAGAAATGAAAAACAAGAAAACGGTGTTTTCCATGGTAATTCATTACGCCGATCACGGCTTTTGGGTCAGTTTTTCTTTTGTGAGCGATTCTAGGTACTGAATCGTGACGATTTTGGGGAATCGGCCGTAGAAATGGCATAGGAGAAATCGGCCTAAAAACGAAAAATGAAAAACCTGAGTTGTCTGGGGTTTAGAAGAATGTGTGACCAACGAATTGTGATTTTGGTCCGACCTTCGGGGCTTATGTAAAAGTCAGAATATTATCTAAAAATGCGTGAGACGCATATAAAAGGAGGAATATGGCCTTGTGTAAGCAGTGAAAGACTTGGCTCGACAACGCTTTTCAAGTCTCTGATGTGGTACACACGGATACAAGTACATAAGGGTCATATTTTTGCGCCGCGTTTGTTTTTTTTTTGAAGCACGCCCCCCACCGATTCCGGAAACCCGAAGGTACCAAACTCCGGTGGGATTGGGGAATGGACGGCTCACCATCCCGTGGAACCAATACCCTCGGCATGTGAGGGGGCAGCCTCTAAGCCCCGCTCTGTCCTGGGGGCACCAGTGATCTTAGCCCGATTTCGGTTTCGGTGGCCTGCGGTCGCTATATCCCCGGAGGGCAGCGAATCCGAAAGTTTTCGTTTTCGTTTTCGTTTTGCTGAAAAGCGTAAAACTTTGAAGTTATTTTTTAATTGTTCTCTTCGATTTAATCTAAAATCACGCCATGTGCGAAATTCTGTAAATTCTGTGCAAAAACAGAAAAATTAGAGATTGCAAAACATTGTTGCATGTAGCTTTTTCGTTGTTGTTAACGTACGCACCGCTGTGTACACACCAGCACCAGTGACAAAAAGGAGTTGTCTTCCGTTGATTTTCACCTTTTTTACCGGTGTCACCTTCAACTAGTGTGGCAGGATAAACCGTCTGTCCCGTGAGTCATTGCCTTTGCCACAGGAGACCTTGCGTTCCGCAATGCTTCTGCGATACAATTTGTCCTGAACAAACCAGTGTCAGCGAGCTAAAGTCTGATTGTTATTTTAGTAGTTTTAGTGGTCGCTAAATGCCCGAAATCCGCAAATGTGAAAGGTCATTTGTCTACAATACAAAGCACGAGGGTTGCCATGTGCAACCGAAATCATAAATAAACGGCGCAAAAATATGACTCTTATGTACTTGTATCCGTGTGTACCACATCAGAAACTTGAAAAGCGTTGTCGAGCCAAGTCTTTCACTGCTTACACAAGGCCATATTCCTCCTTTTATATGCGTCTCACGCATTTTTAGATAATTTCATTCACCGTCAGGAGGTCTCTTTCATACAATTTCAGCTTTATTGTATACAACATTGAAAAGTCAAGAGCCACTGACTGAAGGTTCAGAATTAGAGGGGGCAAAAACAAACAATAATCCGAAATCATCGATTGTTAATTCACTTTGCTAATTTGACCGGAAGAAAATAAAACAGCGAGCAAAATATTGTGATTGAAACGAAACAAGGCACGGTGAAGAAAGAAGATATGATCATTCTGCTGGGGCCCACGTCGCAGCCAGGCGTTTGGCGCGCCGCAAGTCTGCCGGCCGTAAGTGTTATTGTCTTTTTTGCTAAAATCAATTTTTTCCAATAACTACACGTTTTCCAACAATCCAACCTTTTGTCCGGGGCAAGTTTTCCAACTGATGCATTATGTTTAGGCATTAGGCAAACAGTCAAACGGCCATACGGCCTATTCCATTTTGAAAATTCGTGAAATATTTTAAGCTTGATCAATGATGTTGCTTTTCATAGTAGCTGGTGATCCATTAGTTTTTGTTTCAAGTTTGATCAATTCACTTTTCAATTTATTACAAACCCAGTTGTTGCTCTTCCTAAAAGCGAGCGCAATGGAGTATTTGATACTTGTATTGCTAAATTGCGCAACTTTTTTTAATGAAACTGCTCCATAAAAATAGTTGCATTTATTGGCTGTAGGAGAACTGAGGGAAGGAGAACTGAGCACGGAGAACTGAGGGAAGGAGAACTGGTCACGCGGAAAACTGAGTCCCACGCATGTGCCCTCAACGGAGGACTGAGTCCCACATGTTTTTCTGGTTACATGCGAGTTTGTCTTCATCACTGTTGTTCAGCTTTGGTTTATTTAGAATTTTACGTTGTATTTATTAAACTGTTTAATAATATATAAATCTTTTAATAAAGAAAAACATTTTCTATTGCTTCCAATTGTAGATTTCTTTGTATGACATTGAATAAGGCATTTTTTATTCAAACGAGCCAGCGCAAGCGGCCAACCAGTTGCCGGCACCATCGGACAATTACAATGTGCGAATCGAAACAAAGCTCAAATGTTTGTGTTTACGTCGTTTCACTTTTCACCAAGTCTAACCATCGTTTCTGTTGTTGTTTGCAATAAAAGTAACCAAGAAGAACTACATCTCCCGCATTTTTAGATAATTTATTATTAATAATAAATAGGTATAGGGACAGGGAACAAAGCCAAAAACGCATTTGGTGATCAGTTCTCCGGGGCCTCAGTCCTCCTTCCCTCAGTTCTCCGCCCGCGTGTGTGAGCTGTGACCAGTCCTCCGGGCCTCAGTCCTCCTTCCCTCAGTTCTCCGCCACCCGCTGCATCGCTGTTTTGCACGTGACAACTGCGGACACATGTATAAACATGTGCATATAGCGGCAAACGTTTGTGGCATGTTTTCCATGTTTGTTTTCGAACTGGTAGGGTTTCTCATAGACAGTGATTGTCATTATCAACATTTTCAAACTTGTGGTGTGCACAGGCACGTGTGCCGCTTTTAGGGTGCTATAATAAAATCCGTACCTTGCGTTATGTTAGTTTCGCTTATCAGATTGCGGCCAAGCCCACACAGTTTTGTGCCGTGCTACTACAGGCAGACCAAACAAAAATTGTCCAGTGTCCTGTTCCGCGGCCTGTCCCTTTTCATGTCCCTGTCCACGTCCGTGTCCCCTGTCATAAAGTTCTGTGCCGAAAATGTTTTTTTGTAAAGTAAAATTTTAAAATTCTTTTGGGAGATGAAACTGGAGGACAGTACATGAAAGGGGACAGGAGGCAAATAGACAAAGCGGGAGATATTTTTTTGTTAAACTTAGTTTCTTTAGTCTAAGCACTGCACAGCGCTACAGTTCGTCAAGTAAAAAGATAATCAGAACGCGATTATAAAGCACGCACGAACGAGCAAACAAGCTTTGTTGGTCAAACTTTTGCAAGCTTATTTCATTTACATGTATCGCTTATTTATTGTATTGTGTGTTCTTGCTTGTGTATTGTGTTCAGAAATAATAACACCGAATTTGTGCGGACCCGGAGGAGAAACAACGTTGCAGCTAATATCCTGTACATGTAGATAATTTTAATAATGGACAGTCTGCAGTTTCGCAAATAAAGACGATCGAAAATAGTGTCTTCTTGTGCCGTGCCATGTTGTTCGGTCGGTAGCCCCGGAATTTTCTTTTGTCTGACAAACAATTGCTTACTTTTGTTATCACTTCGTTATCATTTTGTTTTTTCTTTTTGCTTCACTTCATTGCGTCGAGTGCTTTTGAAGCTACTTTCATTCAGTTTATTTATGTGTTATTTGCGTGTAGTTCAGTTGGGCATGTTGCAGTTATTTTTATGCAGCTTTAATGCCCTTCAACTTTTATTATTGTTTCCACTATTTGCTATTTGATAAACCGATTGTACAGTTGTTTTTGATCAGTTACAAAAACGTTTTTTGTTGTTTTGAACCGATTTTCTTTTTTCCTGTAAAAAAGCGTGCGCATCGCTCGTTCGCTGATCAAAGGGAGAAAAGCATAAAATGAAATATCAACCAAAGAAGAGACTGCCCGCTGTGGGGGCTGCCTGCCTGTGTTTTCACGCTGTGTAAAAAACATGTTTTGCTCCTTCTTGTTCTCTTGTTCTTCTTATCTCGACAAAATTAAAATACACTTTTAGCCGAAACTTGTCTGCACCGGCATGGGTTTGTGTGTGTTTTTTGTTTTGTTCGTTTTCTTCGCGCGATTGTTGCTACTTTTTCCCAATCCTTATGTGTTTCTTCTTGTATATTTTAGGGATAAAAGAAATGATGCTTTTTTGTTAAAATTGAATAAATAATTGAATAAAAAAATTCATTTTTTTGCTAAAAAGGAACTAATTTTGAAGAACCGCCAAAAACGGCAGGTTTTGCATCACCAATTTCGTCAAAATCATAATTTTTTTGTTGAATGAGAAATGCCAAACTTGTTCGTTTGTCTCCTCTCTTTTCTTTTGTCCGTCGCTGTGCTGTCATCCTTGGATGCTTGCTTGGATCGAGTTTTTACGGGGCGGGGGGTGGCGGCGTCGGATCGGATTCATGATGGTCCAAATCTCCAGACGGATTGGATAAAGATTTTGCAAATTTTTAGGGTTTTTGATACTTAGAAGGAGGCGAGGCCGAGGGGGCTATAACATCCCGTTGTCGTCGTCGTCGTCGCCCCCCGCCCCCCCCCCCCCGCTAACGGGCGTCGTCGTCGTTTTCCCGTCGTTACGTCAGAAGAAAAAGCACAATTTTTCACTATTTTGGTTTTTTAAACCAACACCACATTTTTTGCCGTTTCCCGCCCTTACGACGACACTGCTTTGATTTGATCCCAAACCGTGGTTGTTCTGGAGGGGGGGGGGAGACTTTTGAATCTGAATTTTGAAAAAAAATTTGCTCCAGTTATCTATATCGTCCCCGCGCCCCCCAAGTCCCAACAACCCTCAGCTCTGGAACAACTATGTCCCCTCCCCTCCCCTACCCCCTGGAACAGTCCAAAAAAAGAAAGCCTCGAATTCGCCAATGCCCCCCTCCCAGGCCCAAAGTCGTCCGTCAACATTCTCATGTTTATCAGCAGAACAGCGGTACGCTCGCAAAATAGACAGCAAAATGAAGAAAGACGAGCTCGAAACCAGACGGGCCAATAGAAAGTAAACAGGATGCAAGTTTTATTGAAATCATTTCATTTTTCACGCCAACAATCGCAGGGAGAGACCCGCCGCGGCTGCCGAGAGCTGCCGTCTGAATGTGCAGCCAGTCTTCGCTCCAGCCACTTGCCTTTGTTTTCATTATTGCCTCTTCGTTTTTAAATGGTGCGTTTCAGTACAGAAAATCTTGAAATAATCTTTCACTTTCGTTTGGTCCAGTTGTCGACAAAATCATTTCGAGGTTGTGGTGACACCACACTCGCTTAACTTTTCATCTCGGTGTCTCCGGTTGTCTGACGGTTGGAAAAAAAGTCGTGAATGGGAAAACTTGTGCGCGGGCATGCATCGAGAGCGCTGCAGAGCAAAACCGGCCACTCGCTCGCAGACGCACTGCCGGTCACCAGGCGGTTTCGTGTCAGTTTTGCGTGTGGCCTGGCCTGGCCACTCTCGCGTGTCTGCCATGCGCACTCGTTTTTCGTGATTGTGTCATTCATTGCGAATAATTTGTCCACCACCACACGCATTCACCTCTCTCGACAAGTCGCACCCCGATTCGCTTTCCTTCACCCCTTTTCAGTCATCACGCAAATATGATTACTTCTCACTCTCTTTCTCTCTCTCTCTGCTCACTTTTGTGTCGTAATTATTGTGTCCGCTCAGTGTGTGCGTGCGTTAGTTTTTGCCCATTCCATAGCACGTACGTATAGTTGCTTTTCGATGAGGCGAGTTTCATTTCACTTTTATGTTCTTGTCCAGGGCACGTGTGCGACGTCGCGTTTCGCCAGTTCACACACGCACGCAGGACACGATTTCGCGCGCAAAAGCGTTTTTCCCGCACTTTTCATGATCACCGACGGTCAACATGTGTCGCAGGCAAAACTGGACAATACGCAGCGTCATGCGCGATTAAAGACTGTTAATGCGCGTTTGGTGTGCGTGTGCGTTCACTTTTGGATATCTGGATTTCATTTTGATTGTCATGTTTTTCACCATTAATCACATTGTGCGCTCGGCAAAACTTGCTTGCGCCGAAAATCTCGCCCGAGAACGCGTGTTTGTTGTGTTGCTGTCGAAAACGCCCCCTTGACCCTGCGCGCGGCTGCGTGACGTGACGACGCGCGCGCAGTGTTTTTGTCGTGTTGTACGACAATTATGACTCGGTGTTATCTGCCGCTAATTTTTATTCCGTTTTTTAGTATTAATTTTCGGTTGTTAAGAAAGTTGTCACATGAAAGTGCGATAATTATTTATTCATTCGTTTGTTTGATCCGGTTTGTACGTATTTTCATTATCAAAATTTGAAAAAAAACAAAAACTTAATCTGCATTTATTGCGTGTTATTTGCGAACGGAAAGTATACACTTTGTTGATTCGTTTATTTCAAAATTACAGTCACTAGAAACTGGTCACAGTAATTCTGTTTCTCGTTCTTATGTAAAATGTTGTAAAATCAATAACTTGTCATGTTTTAATTGATAATAACTTGAACTGAGTGTCTGAATCGTCATGTATCTGGTCAAACACGGTAACTGCTCTTTAATCTCAGCAAAACTCACTCAATCATGATAACTGACTTTAACTTTGGTCAAATCAATAATAGTTTTGGTTACAGTGTGACATAGTTTTCTGTTTTGATGCACATTAGTTAGGTTAGGTTTAAACTTTATCTTTCTGCAAGCATCCACCAGCCGACAATAAAAGCACTATTTTTTGTCGGTTACCTGTTTTATGTATGATTTCGTTTATGAATCTCGTTGATAAGATCAACCCGTCAACCTGTTTCTGTTTTTTATGTGTAACAAAAACAAATTTCTTTGAAACACAAATTGTGATTGATACGAATTGGCCTTCAGGCGGTTGGAGCCAGCAATTCTGAGCGGAGTTCTGTTCCTATCTGACGAATGTTGTGTTTTTTGTCATTGCGTTCCCAGTTCCACCTCGTTGACCCCGTTTTTCTGTTTACACTTCCGCTATGGTTTTCTGTGTTTTGTGTTGCAGAACTTTCGTTTGTTACCAGTTTGTTCTGACCAATTGTTTACGAAAACAACTAGTACAGTTTTTCACTTTTTATGTTTTTTGTTTTTTTCAGAATTGCACGCATTTAGAAATCAGTTTCGTACTTTGTTGTACGCAGTTTAGGTTGGTTTTTATTCGAAAAGAGTGCTCGTTAACAGCAGAACGTTTTTTCGTCGTTCAAATGTCATTTCCGAGTCTTTTTTCAGTGTGTGTCCAGTCCATTGCGTGATGAAATTAGTTTCATGCTTGCAATTATTCCGTATTCACCGCAAATAATTTCTCACTGCGCTTTATGTCCCATTGTGCGCTTCTTACTGTATTATATGTGTATCATATGTGTAATTTACGCAATCATCGAACATCAACGAGTAAACTTACTTGACACACTGATATACATACAGCAAGCACATTTTGAAAAATTCGCGAACTCAGTTTTCTAATTCAGCAACTTTTTTTATTTCAATTATATTATGTACTGTTTTTAAGCACTGTCAGTATCATGTGTGAAATGACGTTTTTTACCGCTGATGTTGAAAGTGCTGTTTTTAATTTGTCAGTGACTTTCGAAAATTTTTATTTTTCATTAATTCATTAAATTACGGAGTGACTGTTGGAAATCCCAGAAGTACAAACCATTGCTTAACAAAAATTCATGCGATTTTTGCGTAATTTTTAACAGTTTACACACCATTCATTGAAAATACTTGTTGTCCGTTAGGCAACGCCAGTAAGGGCGTAATACACTTTTCAATGTTTTCTAAGCTTTTGTAAATTCAAGGCTATATTGTGCTTAATCATCGCAAGGTGTTATAGTAACAACCGTTCTGGGACAATGTGGACTTGTCACTGATTCAAAGTTTCGCGTCATTTGCATGGTCATTCCGTGTGCTTGGCGTTGTGTTGTTGTTGATCTTGTTTCGATGTTATTACAACTTTCCAAACGACATCGAAAGTGGTTTGTGTAGTGCGTTACATATTGCGTCGGGTGTTTTGTTGTGTTTGACGGGTCATAAACTACTACTACTTTATACTTGTTTGTTGCACACGTCGCAACACACCGATGTTATTGACATCGGTATATGTCACATCGCACTAGCGCAAATCACGCACACCCGATACGCAGACAGCAAAAAACAAGTAACATATAATAACACGATAAGCGTGTGATTGCGCATGCGTGCGCGCGATGAAACGTGCTGGACCGACAACGACCTAAAACGACACGCACACACACACTACCCGTCCGTGTAGGTGCTGCCGCACCAAAGACACCCATTTTACCCCTCCTCTTTCACAATGTGTACACATGCGTGTATTCCAGGTGCTCCGTCGAAGTTTGACTGTCAGTTGAGCTGGTTTTCTGTCTCGTCTCGTTTTCTCTGTCCCTGGCCATACACAATTCCCCCCGTGTGCTATTTCACTTTTTCCGTACCAGATTGTTATCACGTTTTTTCGGCTAACCTGACCGTAAAAAGCGACAGACCGTTTTGCTCTGCACAACACTCCTTTGTCTGTCCTACATGATATGCTGTTTGATGCTTATTTATGAATGATTTTTATTGCCGTTGAATAATTTGCCGTGTATGAGTTGCTGTGCTCTCTGGTCTGCGTTGCCACTTGTGGTGATCGAAAGTCGCGGAGTTCTTTCAAACAATATTTCCACCAAAAAACCAGCAAAAATTGCAACAAGTTGTGATGTCAGAGCACAAAACCTCTTAAAAGCTGACTTTTTGTTGCAATCTCTTATGAATGAACATTTTTTTATTATCAGCTTCGATTTTGCGTTTTCATTGATGCTATTTTAAACAATCATGTTCATCCTGTTTTTTTATCAGTTGGTTGAATGTACACTTTTTATGCGCAGTTTCACACAGAATTGGATTTGTTTGTGTTCGGTAGTTTTTCGTCACTTTGTGACGTCAAGTTTTTTGTTAAAACCTTCTTGTCGTGTTTTTTTGTGTACGTTTTTTCTTATACGCAACCATGTTTTTTTGTGGCGAAAAACTGGTCAGAATCGAGCAAAAAACCACAGGCATGTTTTTCTTCCGAAAAGTTGAACAGTTCGGTAAAACGTTTGTCGCATCAAGTCTTTTTTGCTTTGGTTGTTTTCTCTGTCAACTGAACTTGTGTTATTGTTTAGCAAAAAACCTCTCTCCGCTTCATTTACTTCCATAATCAACCATTTGTGATTACCATTGTGTTAGTTCCTTGGTCAGTAATTGAGTCGTTCAAGCAGTCAATTTGTTGTGTTTTTGTCAGCAAGTTTGCAAGTTTTTTTGAAAAGTCGTCTTACCTCTTACCGCTAGTTTTAACTTATTAAAAACGCTCTTTTGGTTTACGTTTGTTTTACTTGAAGGCTATGGCTTGAATCCGCGTTCTTTGTCTGCTATTTATTACAACAAAATGTTTTATTCATTTTCACATTTTCGGACCGGCACATGGTTCATTGCTTTCTTTGTTTGTCGTTTGTGATGCCAATTACTTTTATGGTTGGGGAAAACGTGTGTTGCAAATCTGTCATTTTCTATTGGACCAGGAACTAGTGGATCTGCTATTTTTGAACTGCTATTGTTGTTGCTGTATGTTTCAGTGCAGCTTAGAGAGCCTGAAAAGTCATCCCATCCAGAGTTTTCCGGGCGCGGCAGATTTTTAGCGAGAAATCACATCTTCACACAACATCTTTCATATTCTGAACCGTTTCTCATTGTACACATCCTATACACATTTATAAAAGCTTGAAAACATCCAGCTGTTCCACTTTCAATAGCTGCCATGCCACTCCTTTCTCACCTCTTGTGTTTTGAATTTTGATTCAAATTCAAAGTTGTCTCCGGTTTTGTTATCGTGTTATCACTCATTCACCTTCAAAATCATTTTCCCATGCCGATTTTCAAACAGTCCCGAAAACTGCAATATATTCGGCGCACCTCTTAGGAACGTTCCACCCAAGCCCGGTTCCTTTGTCTCGATTTCGCTTTTTTCTATTTTCCCAAAAACGCTTTCTTCTAAAACGGATCCTCTCTGCGCGCGGCCACACGCTCCTGACTTGAATTAATGTCCGTGTTTTCGGCGCTTTTTTCGCTGGCCTCGGGTGAATAGTGATGGAATGAACGTTTTTTTAGCTGGCATAGGTGCCGAAACATGGATCCGTTGTTTGTGCCAGCTGCATCTGTAATAGCCTAGGTGTGTGCACACATTTTTCGGCTCTTAAATCAAGCTTGGGGGTGGCTACAAAAATGCGACGGCGCCCCACGGCTGTCAATAAGCGCCCTTTGTGTTGCGCGACTAGGCGGCGTTCTCTGTTGTTGGTGTCTCACCTTTAGCGCGCGCTTCGCTTCTTTTCCTTTCAACCGTGGCGCTTCTTTCTTTCTTTTCACACGTTTGCATGACGATTTACATAATGAAACGCTGAATAATGAAAGAGTAAAAACCGACTGAAGAAGCTAAAGAGGCTGACTCGCTGTTACATTGTATCTCGACGGCATTTTGATACCACAGCGCTTGGAAACCTTGTTTTCCATTATTCATCAAATTGTCTTCATCCAGATTTCCTGTTGCCACTTTTTTTGGCGGCTCACCAGGATTTTGTCTTTTTGTCTTCTCATCACCATGTTGGCATGCTGTTTTGCACCGCATTTTTACTGCCTTTATCTCTCTGGTATTCGAAACAGCCATAAAATGTGACTGGCGCTCGTGTGTTGTTCTTTTTTCTTGCGAATTTCAACCGCTATTTACAGCTGTGACCGCAGCTGGTGCTGTTTCTTCAATAGCTATCACCATAATTAACCGTCATTGCAAATTATTTCTTATGTCTGCTATTAGGCGACGTGTTCAAATCGAATTTTTGTTTCCGTTTCAGCAAAACGTTGTCATTGATGATTCATCACTTTGTGTGTTTTAGTGCCTCGTTGACGGCCATGTGGCTCATGTCTCATCAGTTGCACTTTGGGTCTTCTGTTTTCTAAAACGTTTCCATTATAATTTTTTTTGAAAAATAAACAATAATTCTTTCGTTTCGTATTTGCAGCCGTCCTCCAGTTTCCAATCGGCCTACGGACTCGACGATGTCGCGTCCAAGACGGGCGCTCCACTGAAACAGTTGCAGCAACAGCAGCAGCAACACAACAGCAGTCAACAAGAGAACACTCATAGCAACAGCAGTGCACTCTGTCATCAACAGCGACACCACCCGTTCTCGTCATCGTCGTCGTCGTCCGAGCAACCGTGGATGCCGCCCGGCCCGACGGCGACAACGCTCGTTCACGCTCAACAGCAGCAGCAGCAGCTGAAGGCGGCCGGACGTACGAACGCGGACACCGGCGGCGGCGGCGATTGGCAACACCACCAGCAAACGGAGACGATGTTGATCCAGCGGCAACAACATTCGGTCGACAGTAACGCCGTCGCGAGTAATGGCAAGAAGGAGAACCGATCGATGAGCGCTGCGAGCTCGACGAACAGCACCGATTGCTTGTCGTCGTCGTCGTCGACGTCGTCCGGCAAAACGTCGCCAAAGAATCGCCTCTACAAGACCGAACTCTGTCGCACTTTCATGGAGCACGCCCGGTGCAACTACGGTGAACGGTACGCGTTTGGTTTTGGGTGGTTTTTTGTTTTTT
The DNA here is from genome assembly GCA_030248135.1 of Theristus sp. LFF4_11. Classification (NCBI taxonomy): domain Eukaryota; kingdom Metazoa; phylum Nematoda; class Chromadorea; order Monhysterida; family Xyalidae; genus Theristus; species Theristus sp. LFF4_11. Next base: position 20,590 of record JASANC010002870.1, on the reverse strand, counting down.
TTGGTGGTTTGACACTTTCACTTCACCCGTGTTTTGAGTTGTTGTTGGGTTTTTTAGGCGATGTTTTTAGCCAGGGCAGGGCTAACCCAGAGAAGCGTACAGAACGCCATTGAGTAGGGCGCCCATAGAGTTTTCTGTCATTGAGTTGAGTGACTGTTTGGTGTGAATGTAGCTGGTCAAACGGCAGTGGTGCAGCGTGTACCATCGCTCGCATTACGATTTGCGAAATGACAGTACGAGAGATAAAAGTTTAGTGAATTTGAATTTCCCGCCATTCCATCGCATCGTCCATAAAATTTATCAATCCCGCTGTGTGACGGGGTGTGTCAAACACGCTCAGGCAAGCAAATCTTGAAAGCAGCAACGTTCATTGCTATCGTTTACACTTTGTTGACATGTTGCAGAGAATGGTTTATGGTGCGCAAGTTGTAAAAGTTTGCACACGGCTGAGAAAGCCGAAACTAATGGGCAGTCATTTGTTACCAACCTAGTTCTCTGGTGTCAAATCACAGGGTAGAGATACGATGAATGATTATGAAGGAGAAATGAAGGATTGACAAATAAAAGCCTGTCAAAACAACCTTGACAAAATGCGAAATCGAATGTGTTTTCCTGTGGATTAAGGTGACAAGCCAACAACAGAGGGTCATTATCAGTGTTGAACGTCGGTGTGTGAGTTTGATTCGTTTACCGCCATTGGCGTGTGATTACCGAACAAAGTGAATGCGAATAAAAACGCTGTTTTGACTGTGTGTCGTGTTCGTGTGCTTTCTTATCACTTTTACACATCACAGCACGGGCATCCATCCAGTTATCTTGCACAAACCTTCGTATCCTTTCTAGTAATTCTGTTATCTTGTTGATAATTTCCGCTGATATACAACATACACTTCGTGGACTCATTTCACGGTTGGAATGAGAGATTGAACAGATTGTTTGTTTGTTTGTTGGTTTGTCAGTCAGAATTTTGGTTGACAAAAGAAAAAAGGCTGTCCTTGAAACAGCTGTGTGCACGCCACGCCTATTTGCCTCAGAGTGTGACCTATTAATTTCGATTTACGGTGATTGATGATTCTTAATCTTGAGTGAAGTAGTTTGGTGGGGCAGCAGAATTAATCAAGTTTCCGTAATTATTTATTGCCACTCCAGAGACGACTGGAAAAATCAGCGCATTTTACAACGGATCACCTGTGTATGTAAGGTTTCTTGCTTATTCGGGTTGATTTATTGTCGGCCATTAAGCCAGGCTTAACCGAATGGGTGTTCTGATTTGTTGTGAAATATGAATTTTGTCGCAAGACTATTGCTGTCAGGATTTGAGCGTAATTGAGCAACACAAGATTTGGGAAAGAAACTTGGGGATAGAACAGAACAGAACTGAGGGCTACGACGGAACGTGAGGTTCCTGAAGTAGATTCAGAGATTCATCGTCTCATCTAACGCGTAGCATTTTCAAGTTTTTGATGAGGAAATGCTAACATAAAGTTTTGTGTGTTCGTTGCACAATAAAAAAACTGCACGGCACGCTAAAAAGGTGTCCGGTGTCCTGTCCAACTGGGCATTCCGCGTGGTGTGTCCATGTTCCGGAAATCAGCATGGCCGGAAACTCCGAGTTTGCTGCTGGTTGCCACTTTTCTCCGGGACAACACGCGGGACACGCAGGGGGACAGCGCACCGGACACCTGTTCGGACACGTTTTCATAGCGTTTGAGTACTCTGCCGACTCGTGGTGTCTTGCACTTCTGTGGTATTATGCCGTGCACTGCAGAATAAAACTGACTGACTGACTAACCACATAAATTGTGGTGAACAGAGTAGAAAAGCAAGGGAACCACCCACCACGCATCATCATCGTCAGCCATTTTTGGGCATATGCACAAGGAAAACCGGCAAATGCATATGCACCTCCAAACCAGCAAAGCTGGACACACAGCCAATGAGTGAACAAAAAAAACCCTTGTGACCTGATGGTAGGTGCGTTAGACTGCAGCCTGTGCGCTCGGGGGATCGAGCCCCGCCGAGGGGCGTATAGGCACTTAATGACGGAGAAAACTCGATGGACGCCCTACTCAATGGCGTTCAGTACGCTTACTCTGGGTTAGCCCTCGCAAAAAGCATCGCCTAAAAATCCCAAAAACAACAACAAAAAAAAACCAAAATTGTTGCAGCTGCCAATACGCACACGGCGACCGCGAACTGCGCACGGTGCCGCGTCACCCGAAGTACAAGACGGAGCTGTGTCGCACGTACCACAAGGACGGCTACTGTCCGTACGGACGCCGCTGTCACTACATCCACGACGACGTCGTCGACGACAACGTCAACGTGAACGAGGCGGCCGTGAAGAAATCGGTGATCATCAGCGGCGCTGCCGATCAACATCAACAACAACAACGACCAATCAACGTGCAGCAGCCGTTGCGCATTCACACGGCCGCCAACACCAGCAACAACATCAACATCAACGTTGCACAGTCGCAACAACAACAGCCGCAGATGTTGTTCAACGTCGTCGCGCAACATCCACAGTTCACCGCCGCTAACAATGCGAGTCGTCTGGTGAATACGCCGCACAACGCTGGCGGTGCACGTCACCATGTGGCGCCTGTCAGTTACACGGTGCGTATGGGGTTTTCACTGAAGGTTGCTTGACACAATTTTGAATTTGGCGCCAGTATGGTGTGACTTGAGTGCAATATACAGACATCAACTGGTCTTTGAGGCAGACTTTCGTCAAAATCTAAAATTCCATCATTCCAATCAAATCAATCGTCCAAATTTTAATTGTGTACAACAAGCGAATCATCGAATCATCAGCTCATCATTTACAGTCGAACTCTGAATTATAGGGAATCAGCTGATTGGTTGGGATTACAATATGTTTGCTTTCTGTGCAGGCATTGCTGTGGGGGCGGAGTTGGGCTTGCACATAAAGCATACATACCCAAATCCCAACCAATCAGCTGATTCCGTATAATTTAGAGATCGACTGTGCCATGTGATGCAGTTCAGCTGTGGTGACTCAAGGTAACTGCCTGCAACTAAAGCAATGCGCGCTTTATTACAGCAGCCGCCGCCTCAGTTGTTCGCGTGCGCCGTGCAGCCGGCGGCAACCGGCACCGTGATGCTGCCAGCCAATCATTACGCTCATCATGCAGCCTATCAGCAACGAGTCGTGCAACATCCGCATCCACATCAACATCCACATCCACATCAACAGCAGTGCGACAGTGCACTGGGCGAGAGTCCGGTGCCGAGCGGCTCGTCACCGTGCGAGTCGCCCTCGTCGCTGTCGTACTCGCCAAGCCTGCCGACCACGGACACCAGCGATGACGTCGAGTGCTCGCCAGGCTTTCTGTCACCTGTCGTCACGTCTACTGCCATGTTGCACTTGATGCCGACCACGGTACGCCAGCCATTGTTGTGTTTTGTGTTTTGTTTTGTGTTGGCTTACTGGGTCCGACCATACTGGCGCGACGGTTTGGGGTACCACCGATGTGCGCAGCTCTCAAACCGGTGTGCAGCTCACAGGAACAAACTTTGCGAGCTCTGCTTCATTGCACCGGCTGCCTTGCAAATGGTGCACAGCCCTCAAACCGGTGTCGCCAAAATGCGACCGCAAAACTGCACATCGGTTTTGAGGGCTGCTCAGCCGATCAACCGAAGTTCCGTGCAAATACAGCATACAAATATTGTTGATTTATTCAAACGTGTCCGGACTAAAATGACGTCATTTGCTTTAAAAACGCTCGTTTGTCAAAGTACAGGCACTAAAATGTCAGTTTGGTGTGACTGATTCGACATTCACCATTTGTTTACGGGAAGAAATCGGCTAAACGGAAAATCTGGCTTGCTGTGAACGGCAAGCGCATGTTTGGCGGCACATGACGTCATTTCAGTGGGACACGTTTGAAAAAATAGGCCATACGAAGCAGCAACATTTTCGTGTTCAAACGGCGCAGGTGTCCGCAGCAGCGTCCGCCGCAGTGGCCGGTCACCAGCCGGCGCTGTGCCTCGACTCGCTCGGCAGAGCGCTGCAAGAGGCCGACACCAACAACAACAACGACAACGAGCAATCCGCCGAAACTGCCAACATTCTCACTGCTTATCAACCGAAGCGGCCGGCTGTGTTGCAACAACAACAGCAACAGCAGCAACAAGCAGCCCCGCCGCAACAGGCGCTGTTGTCGCAGCCCGACTGTCGCACGGCCACGCCCACAGTGCTGGACGGGCAGACTCATCCGAGTCGACTGCCGGTCTTCGCCAGACTCAGTAATCAGAGTGCTTGAGCGCCACTTTTTCTTGGTTTTTTTGTGGTGCGGCATTTTTGTGAATGCGATAATCACCAAATGTTGTCCCGTTTGGAATGACGCGCACTACACGGACTGTTATTATTGTTTGATGGTTTTCAATAATTCGATGTGAACTTCAGTATAAATCGGTCAGTTGTGTAAAAACGTTGTACTGTCATATTCTTGCTTATTAGTATACCGGTATCACTTTGGTAGCTGAAAATATCCGCAGTTCACAAAATTCCTGAAATACCCTGTAACTTATCGACATTAGTTACCGCAAAAGTATGTTCTTGTAGTTTTTGTTTTTTGTCTCGTTTTTTTATTTTATCTGTATTTTCTAGACAATAATAATAACTTGTCATCAACTGTATTTATTTTAAAGTGAGACGCCTATGAGAGACAGTCAAAAAAAACTTGTTTTGTGCAAATTTGCGATGATTTTATTTTATGATTTTTATTCGAAAATTTAGCAAATAAAGGGGAACGCATCCTTTTGTACATAATGTAGTGCTAGTGTACATTGTACGTCGTGTGTTACTTGTAATTTGTTCTGACGTTTCAATAAGTGTGAAGTGAAGAAGTGAAAAACGTGTTGTGCCGAAAAAAAGCAACACGGTTGGTTTGACATTGATTGCCATGCTTTGAAAGCAGTCCAGCATTGCGTTGTTTTCTGATGCTTTTACGGACATTGGATTTTAGATTCGTTTCCATTATTATTAACAGCGTATGTTGAACTGCTTTCAAGTTCTATAGTGAGTATTATCCGGTTAAAAAACGTCAAAATTGTGTTATCGTTTTGTCTCAATGTTTATGAAAGCAATTTTTTTTCAGAAAAAAATGCAAAAAGACGAACTTTGGACCGTGTGATTTGTCTGCATTCGCGATCTCTCTTGGGTGTTTTTCCTTCACAGTTTCCCAAAATCTGATCCAGTATTTTCTTTGTTTTTGAAGTTGCTCGGCTCGTTTTTTATAGCTGTTTCGACAGTCAAATTAGTGGTGTCTGTTTGAAATTTTTCTAACTGTTTCTTCACTTTGTAAATTATTCGGATCAAAAATCGACGTTTTGGCGGTAATACGGTTCCACATGTTAAAAGAATTTGCCTTTTCTGAAACACAGTGCGTACTGGTGTGTTTTTTACATTTTTTTGATTGAATATACAAAGTATTTATGAAACCGCCAATATGACTTTCTGCCGTTATCTATCGTTTCTTTTCCTCCTCACTTTTTGTCTTGCATTTACAGTTTGTGTACGCCTTCATGGGCATGGCTTACTTACTAGTGCTACATTGTTTAAATTCAAAATTTCGGAATTTCTTCAGTGAATGATCCATTTACTCGCACACTTTTCTGAATTTTGAAAATTCTTAAAAAATCATGCGGATGCGCGAGCGAGCGTAGCGAGCGGAGAGCGCATCACGCATAATATGAGCCGTTATCCCCTCGCGCGCTTTTTTCAAATTTGCTCGCTGCGTCCTGCGAGCATAGTATAAGCCACAAACTTGGTTCCGTGCACACGAAACGAACACCCAAAGTTGTGCTTGGAGCCGCGAAAAAATTTTTATCCGACTACTTTTCATACGCTGTAGACACGAAAAACCTATTCTGAAAACAGTGTTACTTCTTTCCCTTTGTCCTTTTTTTTTTCAGCTATGTAATCAACATGTGTTCGCCCTTTAAATTTTTGCCTGCGACACTTTCACAGTCGAACAAAAATGTTCCCTGGGGTAATTCCATCCGGAGATTTTGAAAATCGGGTTAATTTTTTACCCAGACCCTGTTTTTGGGTAAAAAATTGGGCATTTTTAATTGTTTGGAGGGTTTTCACCTGGTTTCAAGTGTTCGCCCTTTCAATTTTTAGCTGGGACACTTTCACAGTTGAACAAAAATGTTTCCTAGGGTAATTTCATCCGTATTTTTTGAAAATTTAGTTATTTTTTTTGCCCGGGCAGTTTTTTGAGTCAAAATTGTGCATTCTTTGAAAGTTCGTAGCATTTTGACTGGGTATCAGTTTTTCACTCTTACAAATTTTGTCTGAGCTGCGAAAAATAGTAGGAAAAAAGTCTAGTCCGTAGTAATTCAATGCGCTGATCACGGATTTTGGGTTAGTTTTCTTACGTGAGCAACTCTAGATGCTGAATCGTGACGATTTCGGGCGAATCGGCCGTCGAAATTGGCGAAATCGGTCCAGAAACGAAAAACAAGAAAAGATTGTTTTCCAGGGTAATTCAATGCGCTGATCACGGATTTTGGGTTAGTTTTCTTACGTGAGCAACTCTAGATACCGAATCGTGACGATTTCGGGCGAATCGGCCGTCGAAATTGGCGAAATCGGTCCAGAAACGAAAAACAAGAAAAGGGTGTTTTCCAGGGTAATTCAATGCGCTGATTACGGATTTTGGGTTAGTTTTCTTACGTGAGCAACTCTAGATACTGAATCGTGACGATTTCGGGCGAATCGGCCGTGGAAATTGGCGAAATCGGCCCAGAAACGAAAAATAAGAAAAGGATGTTTTCCAGGGTAATTCAATGCGCTGATCACGGATTTTGTGTTAGTTTTTTTATGTGAGCAACTCTAGATACTGAATCGTGACGATTTCGGGCGAATCGGCCGTGGAAATTGGCGAAATTGGTCCAGAAATGAAAAACAAAAAAAACGGTGTTTTCCATGGTTATTAAATACACTGATCACGGATTTTGTGATAGTTTTTTCATGTGAGCAACTCTAGATACCGAATCGTGACGATTTCGGGCGAATCGGCCGTGGAATTTAGTGAAACCGGTCCAGAAATGAAAAACAAGAAGTCGGTGTTTTCTATGGTAATTCATTGCGCCGATCACGGCTTTTGGGTCAGTTTTCTTATGTGAGCAATTTCTAGGTACTGAATCGTGACGATTTTGGGCGAATCGGCCGTAGAAATAGCATAGACGAAATTGGCCTAAAAACGAAAAATGAAAAACCTGAGTTGTGTGCCCAACGTATTGTGATTTTGGTCCGACCTTCGGGGCTTATGTAAAAGTCAGAATATTATCTAAAAATGCGGGAGACGCATATAAAAGGAGGAATATGGCCTTGTGTAAGCAGTGAAAGACTTGGCTCGACAACCTTTTCAAGTCTCTGATGTGGTACACACGGATACAAGTACATAAGAGTCATATTTTTGCGCCGTTTATTTTTTATTTAGATTGCAAGTGGCAACCCTCGTACATTGTAGACAAATGAAACTTTCACATTTGCCTTTTTCTAGCATTTAGCGACCTCTAAAACCACTAAAATGACGATCAGACTTTAGATCGCTGACACTGGTTTGCACAAAGTGTATCGCAGAGGCATTGGGAACGCAAGGTCTCCTTCTGTGGCAGTGACTCACCGGTTTATCCTGGCACAAGAGTTTGGTAAAAAGGGTGAAAATCAACGGAAGACAACACTTTTTGCACTGGTGCTGCTGTATGCACAGCGGTGCGTACGTTAGCAACAACGATAAAGCTACATGCAGCAATGTTTTGCAATCTCTGATGTTTCTGTTTTTTGCACAGAATTTACAGTATAGCCGATTAAACATGGCAGCTTTTTTCAGGGTGCAAGGAGCGCGCGAATTTTGAATAAAAGAGAAAGAAGTTCAGAAACCAAATTGTATGCCAAATTTGACGCGTTTTTTAAGCTAATGGATTATCCGTATTATTCTGTTTATTCTTTCTCCCTTGCACACATGATTGGAAATTATGTTGGCATTTTTGAAAAAGACAACTCCTAGTCAGCGACTAATCCCGCCTTGACGGACTGCCTCATTTATTCGGCCATGCTGTTCAGAATTTCGCACATGATGTGATTTTAGACTAAACTGAAGAGGACAATTGAAAAATATCTAGATAACTTCAAAATTTTTACGCTTTTCAACAAGCTTGTAAACAACAAACGCGGCGCAAAAATATGACTCTTATGTACTTGTATCCGTGTGTACCACATCAGAGACTTGAAAAGGTTGTCGAGCCAAGTCTTTCACTGCTTACACAAGGCCATATTCCTCCTTTTATATGCGTCTCCCGCATTTTTAGATAATCTTAAAAAAAAAAGAAAAAAAACGAACAAATGAAACAAGAAAAGGTAAACCCCAAAAAACCCCAAACACAAAAAAACCCCCCAACCACCCCCCCCCCAAAAAAATTTTTTTTTCATAAATTTTCAAAAAACATCTCTCCCTCCCCAACAACGGAATTTTCCCCCCCAAATCATCCACCCCCACGACAAATCTTGATGATGATTTGGATGTCTATGAGCAATGATTCGTTGTGAAATTCTTGGTTAAAAATCCGTTTTTTTTGAAAATTTGGGAATTTTTAAACATTGCGCTGTAAAACTGAATCTACTTGACCAAACTGGATAAAAATTTTGTCAGAAAAATGGCATCACATGTTTTATCAATGCTGAAAATTTCAGCTCATAATATTGAAACACCAGCCAGTGACAGCAGTTTGAAAATGGAACCTTTTTTTTGGCCCACCCTGTATATTTGTTCCTTCAGCAACCTGTAACAAGCACATTTTTGGGATACCATGGTTTGTTTAGCTTGTGTCGTCCCTGTTTTGTGTTGGCAAATGTTGTATCATACTAAAAAACGTTTTAAAATTGTTGCACCATTCACATGTGTTTTACAAGTGACATTTTATTGTGTATCTTCTTTTGTTTCTGTAAGTTATTTACTTTCTATCTCGTTCGTTTTTTGTCAATTTTTATATTGTGCTTTTTGAATTCAGTTTGCTAATTTATACACATTTAGATCAATTAGACTCCGACAATGCAAAGAAACACAGATTATTTTGATAAAGATTTTTGTTGGTATGAGTTTGTTATGTTTTTCTGGTCTAAGCACGGTGTGTTTTAATAAAAGGAATTCCGTTGCGCACCGCAGAGGCCGGCACGAAGCATTTTTTTATCAAATTAGGCACTGAAAGCTGTTATGTTACTATTCAGTTTCGTATTTTGACTGAGTTTGTCGTTGTATTTATTGAGTGGCGTTCGCAAGTTTGAAAATCATGTGGTTTAAAAAAATGATACCAATTCCAATTTTAATCTTTTTTAGTGTTTTCAACTTGTATCCTAGCTACTCACAATATCATTTCGCATGTTCATGGCGATGATACTTGAGCTACCGTAACAGATAACGGTAGGGCAACCATAATGGATTACAGTAGGTCTACCGTAATTGATTACGGTATGGCTACCGTATCTGATTACGGTAAGGCTACTGTAACTAATTATGGCTTGGCTTCTGCAATTGATACGGTAGGGCTACCGTAAGTGAGTACGGTAGGTCTATTGTAATTTAGTTGTTATCCAGTAGTGTCAGTATGAAATTCTTCGCTTGATAACAGCGATGCAGGCAAGCACTTCACTTCCAGCTGTACCCTCAATTCAACGTTATTTTCTACGAGGTATTTTCAAAAACATATTCTATTCGATGAGTCACTTTTGGCAACACACAGTTTTGTCACCACGCTGTGCTTACACCACATTGTATCTATTTCCATCACTTGGTTTCGCTCCATTTCACTGGTCATTATTTTTTTGCTATGTAAACTTTTTTACAATCAGTTCGTAAATTAAAATGAGTTTGCACCCAGATTGTTTGATGTTGTTGATATATCTAGATACGTTTCGTTTTTTTTTCACAGACTCGGTTAACGTATTGAACTTTGCAGTGGCTTCGGTTTCACTATCATCCAGTTTAAAGTTTGCCTCACAAAAAAACCACAAAACCTTACCATTTACGAAATCAGTCGGGTTACATTGAAACATTTTGCCGTTATTGTATTTGGAAAAGAAGTTTCTAGCTGGCCAAAAACACTTTACCGTTAGTGTACTGTCATTGAGTTCCTGCAGCTGAACAGGAAAACTGCGCAGCAACGATTTGCATTCACAGACCGTTATGAATTGGTTTGTTTTGATCGTGTGGTTTACGTATTGCTTGTGTGTTCTTTATCAAAACGTTCGTTTTGCAAGTTTTAACTGAATACAATTCTGTGTAGCTGGAATGAATCAAATTTCTGTGTTCTTAAATGTGTGTAGAGAATATACAGAATAAAACGACATTTAAAATGGCGTTTTTTGGATGACTCGTAAAAGACATGAAAGCTTGGAGGGCGAGTATGTTTCCGTTTCCGGGCTAACGATCCGGACCGGGGCTATTCGTGCGCCATACTGAGGCTATTCCCAGTCTAAAATTTGTTTATTTTAAGTTAGAATGCTGGAGTAGCACAGTAATAACATCGGCTTGGAACAGTTCAGGAAAGTGCATCCCCAGTTAGTTTATATGCGAAAAAATGAAAGTTTGAAAACCATCAGCTACAATGGAAATTGATTCTAGAGCTTGATTCGTTCCCGCTTTTAGCTACAGCAAGAGAGCCACAAATAAAAAATTCAAATCTGGCGCGAAACTATTCAAACAAGCAATTTTTACGAAATCTATTGGTTGCCTCCGAATAAAGTTTTCCAAGGTCATCCAGTTCGGTGGTGTCAATTATTGAACAAAACACAATGCAGACGACAGAAAAACGTACACACGAGGCGTTGGCAACAGTAAAAAACTGGCACTTGACAGGCATATTTGAAACGTTTCAATTGTTCACTGCAGAAAGGGACTTATGAATGTGCATGGAAAAGAACTCGAAAAAACGTACAGTCGTTTATTTTCTGGGTGATTATAATAAATTAATTTTGCAATAATTCAACTCCTTGGTCACAGTGCACTCTGCTAAATCAATGGACGTGCAGTAATAACCTGCACAAACACACTGGCTGGAACATATGCACACGCTGACACACACACGCTGTTGTGCTATCGTATGGCTCCGCGCATGTGTTTGTGTGTGCCTATGAACACGGTACATACATACATGCATGTGCAACATCACTGTGTTATGCCTGCATCCGCTGTCCGCTTCGCTCGCGAATCGGCATGATTTCTTGAGTGAGAGAGAGCCATTATGCAGGATATTTTACATGCATCGCGGGAATACATGGATGGTTTGAAATTGAACGAAAAGTTGAGGAAATCGTGAAAATCATATCAGAAGCAATTCACTGGCTATAGAACTGCCAGAATATAACGAATTGGAAAACCCATATGAGAACGATCGAAAAGACACAACCCAACACTTGAAACGTGTTGTCCAAAAGGTTCACTGGTCATTTCGTGCAAGCAGCTCGAGCAGTTCGTGCATCCACTGGTCGATGTGCTCCTGGAGGTTGAAGCCAGCGGCGCAGAAGTTCAACTCAGCGATTGGCTTCTCGTTGCAACCGGTAAACTGTGAAAGAAATGGAAAAGGTTTATTTTTGCTTATTGTTTCCATTCAAGTACTAAAATTACACGGAGTGGAAACCTTTGTTAATGTCCTGTCGTCGAACTCTAATTTATAGTCTGTCAGCTGATTGGTTGGTACTGGACAGCTGTAGCGGACAGACTCCGCCTGCACACCTGCACAGAAAGCATGCGCCACGTGATCACCAACTAATCAGCTGATTTCCAATAATTTACTGCATGATAAAAACCAGTAACTTTACGCAAAGTTAAAAGCTGAGCAGCTTAATAAAATCGTCAAAAGTCTGTCGAGCAAGTTTCAATAATTCTTTTACGACTTTTTCTTGGATATACTGTGAAACAACGTACCCGGGGGACATCTTTCGGGCGGATATTTCTCAAGCGGACATTTCCCAAACCGACATTGCAAACGGGAGAAGTCCGTCGCGGGAAATGTCCACAAGAAATGTCCGCGCGGGAGATGTCCGGGAAGCTGAAACAAAACGAAAACAATGCTCTCACGTTCACGTTCAGTCGCTTCACACACCAGAAGGCAGCCAGCGCCAGCCTGGCATCCTTCATGGCACAGCGGCACTTTGCGCGGTACCATTCGTGGAACAGTTGCTCGCTCGGCTTTCGGCACTCGTCTGTTACACTGAGAATTAGAAAAAACACAAAAAATGTTTGTCGATGATGCTCAACACACAAAATATTGGTCTGAACTGCACTGCAAATTATTGATACCATGTTGCAAGGGTTCGGTAATTTGCCACAAAATATTGACTGCACAATTGTTATGGACACGCTTTCCACACAGCCGCCAATAAAATTGCCAGATTCCGTCTTCGATTTAATGGCCTCATTCTATTCTTTCACAAGGTATAGCTGATCTGGGCTTTACAAATAACTGATGCGCTTGGTGCAGAGCTTCAAACTTGTACCAACCAAAGACTGATCGTAATCAAAGTTCTTGGTCAAATTGAACCCGGATACACCGACACGGAAAAATTGTTGTTAATTGTTCACGAAACGAAATTCTATCAAAGGAAACAAGAGAAATTCGGAAAAAAACAACAAGTATCCCGGCCCGCTCTCTCTAATAACCCCGTTTACATGGTGCGATAGCGTCGAGCGCAGGCTTCCGATTGTCGGCACAGTTTTCGACGTAACGCGGCGGCGTCGACCGCCTTGAGGTTCAGGGTCACCGTTGTGCTCCGCGACGCACAGTGCAATGTTTGCTCGGCATTACTTGGACAGTACCGATGTAACAGGTTCGTTGCGTCCGCCGCTAGCAGCACACTGCAAAACACGCACACAAAAACAATCTCTCCTGGGTTTATTCTGTGGACTCCTCCTTTGCCAGCCCAGCATCTATTCTGCTCTCGTTTTCTTCACCGTTCCGATTTGTGTACCTGTTTTTTGCAGTCATCATCAGGAAGAACAGCTAAATTTAAAACGTCCCAAGTGCAGGTTCGGTGTCCGTGTCCGGTTCGCTAGCTAATGTTATGTTAGCTGCATGAAAAGCCTAGGGTGTTTCCACTACTCACTGGTGATGAGCTGCTTTTAATTCCCTGGACACCGCACCGAACATCCCGGCGAATTGGATAAAGAACACCACTTCGGATATTTTTGTTCAGCGTGATTGTTTTGGATGACCAAAATGTTTTATATTCGGCCGAAAAGTTTAGTTGTTTTCAAATATAATAACCAGCTGTAGCTTTTGTAACTTTTCACAACTGCAACACGCTAAAAAGTGCCAAACTCCGTTCCAGAATTTATCCTTCCGCGCGAAAATCCACTTTCATTTTGCCTGGAATTAGTGTTGGAATGAATTCTGGTTTTTCAAAGCGTCAAACCGATTGCATTTGGCATAGCATGAAGATTTTGCGCCGTGGCGTGAGATTTTGCTTTTTTAATGAAATTCGGAATGGTGTTTGGAATGAGTTTTGGCATTTTGAAGGTCAAAAACCGGCGGTGTCACAGAAACGGAACTGTTTGATGGCGGTGACGCGTCGCTGTCGTTCGCCGACGTATCGCTCGAAGGCGTCCGTCAGTTCAGCTTTACGCACCAATTCAAGGTCGTTCGACGTTCGAATGCATTTCGCCCAGATTGAGCGTGCCTCGGGCACCACCCGTCGGATGCACTGATCGACGGATACGAGCTCGTGCACGTGCACACGACGACGACGACGATGGTGACGGTGAGTTTCGTTGCTGTGGTCGGACATGGCCGAGCGGTTGAGCGCCTCGGTGAGACAACTGCACGGTTCGGTTTGCTTTCATGGGTTTACCGTGAAGAAAATTTTGTTTGCCTACTCATGGTGTCTTACACTTCGCTGGCATTAATGCCGTGCACTGCAAAATAAAACTGAACTGAACAAAATCTCAACAAACTGGTGAACAGATACAGTCCGTGCGTTTACACCAATCCCGTCCGCATGTTGACCTTTGCTTTTCTGCTGCGATCTCACGCTAAAAATGCCCGAAGTGGTCTCCGGTGTCCGTGTCATTTGTGGTGTCCATGTGTGTTTTCCGGAAATGAGAGCAGCCAGCAAAATATTATGGGAGTTCTTGCCGCGCCTCCCACAATGAAAGAAGCAAGGGTGGTTTCGCTGCTCACTGCTGATGATGAGTTACGTTTGGTTCCGCGCGGGGCAGAACACCACACGACGGACACAGGGCACGGGACACACCACTTCGGAGATTTTTAGCTAGCGTGCTTTATACTTTTTTTGTTGACACATTTTTGTTGCTCGACGAAAAAAATACTTTCGACCGATTAAAACAAAAAAAAACATCGCAAAAAAGCGTACGGGCGAACGCATCGCCTGAGCTGCGTCCATTGGCTCGGCCAACTGGCATTCCTCGAAGACTCTTGAGTGGCGTTCTCGGGAATAAAGCCGAATTCTTGCAATAGAATTTCTTGATAGCGTTCGTTGCACCGTTGCATCGCTTCTTGTGCCCTGCGATATCGCCTACCGCAGGTGGCTACGGTTTGGTTATTAGAGTTAGGGGAAACTTCCACGTTTCCCATTGTTGTCGGCTTGGTCACTTCATCAACCTCCAGTTGTTCGTGCGTTGTCGTTTCGACGTCTGTCGAGTTGTCGCGTTCATTCGAATGATTTTGCACTTTCATCAGCGTATCCGCTGTTGAGTCTCTGACGGCGTCGCCTGATTTTCGCGCATTCTGCTCATCGATTATTCCAGTGTCGGTCGTGGGAATCTCGGATCGAGCACACTGGGTTGATGTGATCAACTGAAAAAAACCTTTTTTTTTATTCAAAAACTTGTTTCTTGCAAGCCTCCGCACAAAAACTCTATGACGGATCTTCACAAAAGATGGCATTACACGTGCACAATGCACATTTCCGTATACGTATAAACTGATTTCCAAATGAATGTGCTCTTGCCTTACCAATATTCCCAAAATCCACATGACGGTTTCGCTACGCGATAGCATGTTGATTGCTTCTGCTCGTGGAAAGTCTCGCGTCAAATGGCAGAGATATAAAAGTTCGATCATGAAAGAAAGAGAAAAACATGAACACATTCAAATACATGACTGCAAGAAACATGTTTTTGACTAGTTTTCTACATGTTTATTTATTTCAACTTCTTTCGTATGTGGCATCATAACATTTTATTCTTTGAATTTTTTCAATCAAGATGCATCATAACGTAAGGCGTTAAATGAACGGAGTTGCGATGATGTTGTTTTTTTCAAACGCCCTGCTTTTTTGCGGTGACCCACATTCAAAACACGTGTGCTTTTTTTAAAATATTACATTCGTATATCTGAAACGAGTTCTCAAAAGAAAGTCACAGCCTGCATGTTGGTTATGGTTTGAAAGTTCGTTGGAATGCGCGCACTCATTGTGCGTGCGTGTGTGTGTTCGAAACAAACATAAAACCGTGTGGTGGTGAATATAATCCCGCAATTTCTCCACTAATTATCACATTTTCAGTGTGGATATCGCCGGAAAATATATGGCTTCCGAGAGACGCATTGTATGACCGACCACAATGCATGAGAGATAATCGAAAGGATATGGAACATATGAAGATCAAAAATAATCAGGATTCTTCAGCCTAGCAACGGCCGGATGTTTCTTGTCGAGCATAACAGCCACCAAATAAGCAAATTCAGCAAATTCAGCAAATTAAGAGCCAGTTGAATTGTTGTGCCGAACTGTCGTTTGTTTTCCAGCTTTTTTGTGTAATTTGCCCCAAAAATTGTGATCACAGAGTACGGTACCTAACTTCAGTCTCGTCACGATATTTAGTCGGGACTTTGCGGTGATATATGTTTTCACAATTTTCTTTCTTTACGACTGAGTGCGCATGTTTGCATGAACGGTGATTCTTAGGCGATGTTTTTGGCCAAGGCTACACCCAGAAATGTCTTATAATAGGGCGCCACTGCACTGCCCATCTAGTTTTCGCAGTCATGCAGTGCCCATACACCACCCCTAAGACGGGGCTCGATCCCCCGAACGCGCAGACACAAGAGTCTGAGGTGCTACCACCAAGGCCACGAGGGTGACATTTGTATGTAATGAGCGTAAAAGGGGCGCATTCATGAAGCAACAGTTAGTGATGCGTAACTATGTTAAAACCTAGCTATGCGTCACTAATACTGCTTCATGAATGCCGCCGAAGATCGTGTCAACAGCGACCCGGCCACCGCAGGCTTTATTCTCTATGGGCACACAGTTTTGACACTTTAGTATTTGTATCCCTGACAATCACAAAACTCGCAGTTGTGGTCGTTCTCACGGGCACGGTGTTGCAACGAATTCTTGTACATGCTTGCTCTCGTTTCTCACAGTTTCCACAATCTTTTGTCAACATGCATACAAATTTAGCGTGTTTCCATGCTGTACTGTGACAAAATATTGTCGGCTTTGGAAAAAAGCTTGTTTATTTCGGCTAAAACCGTAACAAAAGCAACAACAACAACAACATCAAGATTCATACCAGGAAACACAAAAACTGACGTTTAACCATTCGTAACAGAACCAAACTCGCGTCCCGTGAATCCCGTACGCATCATGGGCGGAGTCTGCGGCAAAGTGCAACCGGCGGACAAGGAACAACTGCAGAAGAACAAACAGATTGAGAAGCAGATGGCTGCGGAGCACGCGAAAGAGTCGAAGGTCATCAAGCTTCTGCTGCTCGGTGAGGCAAAAGAGGAAGGGGTGTAATGTTGAATGGTGTGTGGAAAAGCCTAAGCCTAAGCCTAAGCCTAAGCCTACGCCTAAGCCTACGCCTAAGCCTAAGCCTAAGCCTACGCCTAAGCTTAAGCCTAAGCCTAAGCCTACGCCTAAGCTTAAAAGCCGCACAGTTAAAAAGCCGTATTGCCATGTTTCATTCATCATTTCCAGCAACTGCTGTATGTGGAAAAAACACACAGGAAAAAGTCTTGATTTTCATTCCTCGGCTTAGATGTTCACACACGCTGCTGAAAACTACAGGCCAGAAAAAAGGCATTCCGGCTTTCACAGTGATAGACGGTTGCAAACTACAGGCTGCTTCAACTTTTGTTTGTCTGTTTTTTCACAGGCGCCGGCGAATGCGGGAAGAGCACGATTCTAAAACAGATGAAGTGAGTGCTTGTGCGCGTGAAATGCCGTTCAACCAAAGCGTGTTTTATCTTCACTGCTGCTGCAAGCAAATATTCACAGTTTTGATTGTCAGAATTCTGCACGACAACGGATTCTCGGAGGAGGAGATCAATCAACAGCGCGCGGTCGTCTACAGCAACACGACCACCTCGATGGCGATCATGCTGCGGGCGATGGACAAACTGGACATACCGCTGGATGACGCCGAGAGAGAGGTGTGCGTGTCCCAACGCTAAAAAAAGCACTTTTGGGTCTCTGTGTACCACTTTGGGTCTTCGTACCAAGTTTTATCGGAGTTTGTTCCTTTTTGGGATATAAAATGAATGAATGAACGAAAATTTCCAACTTTTTCCCGAACTCTTCATCATTATCAAACTGTTTACCAAACTTTGTAAAATTGACATCTCTGAGCGTTTCTGAGAAACATACACACACCGTAAAAAACTCCCGGAAGCGTTTTCCAGCCATTTACACTACCATATCGGCCACGCATTCTGTCCACTTTTTCGATCTGTATGCTGATTGGTCAAGGGAGGGGCTTACTAAAACACTACAAGTAGTCGGAAAACCGGAAAAGAGAATTTCTACCAGTCTGGCGCTTCAATTTTACAGAGTTCAGTGAAGAGTTTTGGGGAAGATAAAGAGTTATTGGTAGAAAGAGTTTGCCTTCTTTTGGCGCGTCTTTACTAACGACTGGTCTTTTGCTAACTCTACTAAAATCTATAATACTAAGATAGTAAGAAAGTTTGCTTGATTGTTTGTCCGCAGCTTTTTGCTATATATAGCATCATCGGTAGCCTTCACTCCACTTTTAATTTATGATTTATGTGAACTTTTTGTCAATCTCCGTTCTTTTTCAAGTACAAAAATCATCATCTGCCCATGGAATAAAAATATCAGGTTATGATCGACCACATTAATTTGGCTGCTGCTGCTGCTGTTCGCCATCTACACCAATCGAATTAGAATGGCAGTTGATTGTTGCTGAACAAATAGGCTAAACAGGTTCCACAACAAATAAATTGCAGCATCAACAAACACGCGGCCATGATCGATGGCGAATCAGTGGAACGGTCTAGATATAATTGATCAATTTTAATCGAAAGACAGTTGAATGTTGCTGATCAGAAGAGATTACCTTTTGACATTTTGAACGGGAAGTAGCAGTTGGTTGTTGCTGATCAAGGATTGCTTTACACCATACTTTTAATGGGGATGACAGCAGAAAGAGATCACTAAAAAGATTGCTTTTTGGACGGGATGATTGCTGTTCATGCATCACAAAAAATATTTTTCTTATACTGAACAGGTTGCTTTTTAATTTTTAAATACTTTAAACGGGTAGCAGTTGATTGTTGTTGATCAAACAACGTTGTCTGATCAAACAACGTTGTTTTTAATTTTTTTGAGCGGTAATGGCAGTTGAACAACAATTGACGACATGAAAAGCAAATAAAACAAGATTGATTTTTGATACTTTGAACAGGGATGACAATGCAATACAGCTGATCAAAGAAGAGTGAAACAAAAATTAGCGACATTGAAGAAGCTACTAACAGAGGGAAACTTTTGATATTTTAAACGGGAATGGCAGTTGTTTGTTGCTGATTAAAAAAATTATTTTTATATTTTGAACAGGAAACGCAGTTATGATTGTGTTGCTTACTGATCAAAGAATTTAAAGCAGGTTCTTAAAAAAAGATTGGCAAATTTAAAATAATAAAATTTCTGGCTTTGATTGATGCTGAAACCAGCGTAAAACAAACCACACAGTAATACGTGGTGCTATGGTAACTTAAATCAGGTTATGATATGCACCAATGAAATCAGCAAAAGCACGGCTTGACAAAATAGCATTGTTTTCAAAAAAAAACAAAATGCTGCAATTAAAAAAGTATAAACATCGACGGGTACAAATTGCTTCTGAAATGAACGATCATTGCTACGGTAAATCAATATGAGTCGGTTGAAGCAAACAAATCACATTCCAATGCATTTTTTGTCCGGATCGTCCGGGTCAAGAAGGTCAAAATCCACTCAAAAATAATAATAATAAATGTTTTCATCAGCTAACCGTGCCGAAGGCACGGGTTACTTGCTAGTATAATGAAAGGCTAAAAAAACTTCGAACAAAAAACTATAAAGGTGGACGCACGTATCGTGTTGGACACGGTGAAAAACGGCGAGGAAAGTGAACCATTCTCGGCGGAACTGTACGATGCTCTGAGGGTGCTGTGGTCGGACAACGGGGTGCAGAAGGCGTTCGCGAGACGCGCCGAATATCAGTTGACTGACTCCGCTAATTAGTGAGTGTCCGCTAACGGAAACGCAAATTTGCGACTGTGCACCCTGCTGAGTTGGAACCTGTTTTCTTGTGCGTTTGCCTGACACTTACACTTGAGCGCCGAATACAACGAAACAAAACGAGACGGATTCACTGTGCCGCCGTGCTTAGAGAATCCATCCATCCCACACCCTGTAGAAGTTTGTTGAGTCGCCCAAACTATTCTTGATGCGAGTGTCTGGCTCAGTGGTGCAGTACACCATATACAGTCGTACTGTTGTGTTCGCTCCTGTACGAACGAACGAACGAACGGTGATTCTAGGCGATGTTTTTTTGCCAGAGCCAACCCAGAAAAGCGTACAGAGAACGCCGTCGAGTAGGGCGCCCATCGAGTTTTCTCTGTCATTAAGTGCCTATACATCCCTCGGGCAGGGCTCGATCCTCCGAACGCACGGACACAAGAGTCTAATGCGCTACCACCCACGCGACGAGACTGTATTGATTGATTGATTGTTCCACTATTACTGTATTTAGACAACTATTGTAAAAGTTATGAAACCAAACGTGAAAATAAAGAAACGCTTCAGCTTTCTGGACGCACTCGACCGTGTGCACGAGCCCGGGTACACCCCCACCGAGCAGGACATGCTGTACACGCGTGTCAAGACCACAGGCATCGTCGAGGTGAACTTCACCATGAAAAACGTCGACTTCAGGTGCGACAGTTGAATTCCACTAATAATGTTTTTTTCATTTTTATTTCTCAATTGGAACAAAAAAGGTTAACCAAAGTTGGCTTGTGGCCACGCCCATATTTGTGAGGGCTGGCTGATGTTTCGTGCTGCCATTACCACCCCTCGGCGCACGTATCATTTTTTGAGACTGTGCGGTCTGGCGACTTGTCGAACTGACGAGCCCGGGGTCGCCGCGGTCTTCGCTTACAGGGCGAAACCGCAAGAAAACAGTCTCCAGCCCTCGCGGTGTCAGTCCGCAGCCCACAAAGCAAAAACTGACGTTAGTTGTCAGAATAGTTCTTGCATTTTTATCGCATAAGTTGCAGCTATAAATGACGAAACCCCTTAAAAACATGG